>ML794949.1:74356-96675 GCA_009831015.1 Picea engelmannii
CAGAAAATAATGTATATGTGCTGAAAGAAAATATAGAAGAATGTCATCTAAGAAAACATGATGAAATTTGGTTATGGCATAGGAGACTTGGACATCTAAACTTTGACCACTTAATCAAACTCAAAAATCTTGAGGCAGTAAAATATCTTTCGAGAATATCAAAGCCCCAAGATTCAATGTGTAAACCCTGCCAAGTAGGAAAGCTAAACAAGACACAGTTTAAGTCCAAGAGCTTTACTTCAACAGAGAAACCACTCCAACAAGTTCATATGGATTTATGTGGACCATCAAGACAAGAAGGCACAGGGAAAGAAAACTACTTCATGTTGATTATTGATGAGTACTCCAGACTTACTTGGGTTTCCTTTCTCAAGGAAAAAGTTGAAGCATTTGAGAAGTTTAAAATATTTAAGGCTTTAACTGAGACTCAAACAGGCAAGAGGTTAAGGGCAGTAAGATCAGACCGAGGAGGAGATTTTATGTCAAGTGATTTCAAGGAATTATGTGATAAGAATGGGATCAAGAGAGAATACACAATCCCAAGAACTCCACAACAAAATGGAGTAGTTGAGAGGAAAAATAGAACAGTGCAGGAAATGGCCAGGTCAATGATGAATGAGAAGAACATTGGTCAAACCTATTGGGTAGAAGCGATACACACAGTAGTCCATGTTCTTAACAAAGCCCACCTCAAACCACAAAGTGACAAGCCACCTTATGAACTGTGGTATGGGAGACCTGCTTCAATTAAACACTTCAAAGTCTTTGGGAGTAAATGTTACATAAAGAATAATGATGAGAACCTTGGCAAATATGATGACAGGGCTGATGAAGGTATCTTCTTAGGGTATGCTACAAACAACAAAGGATACAGATGCTATAATAAGAGGCTACGTAAAATGGTTGATTGTATTTACGTAAAGGTTGATGAGGTATCCCAGCAAGAGAGGTGTACAATAATGAGTCTTCTACAGAAGACACAACTAAAGCTGAAGATGAACAGGTCCAAGAATCAGAAAATGAAGACTCTGAATCAAATGAAGACATAGATACTCAGACAGACTTGTTGGCAGCCAATTCACTTTTTTCTATGATCCTATAAGCTGCCTACACCTATGTCTTGCAACATCAAGTTTTGTCGCAAGTTTCAAATAGACGACGTTTTCATTTCTTGCGACATTTACACACTTATTTTCGTTAAGTTTTCACGACTGTAAGCGTGAGAACTTCTCCTTTTGAAGTCACATTTCGATCATTATCTGAACTGTCATGATCTTTTTATCGATGTGCCTACTACGCTTATCTTTTGTTTATCGTTATGTAGCTGGAATAACTTTCGAACTATGCTCATTGGACATTCTTATATTGATTGTATAACTTGGTTTTATTGAGTTTGTAAGGCATTGAGCATTTGGATTTACACTTTTTATGACTTGCCTAAATATTTGATTTTGCATAGGGGTTATGATTAATTTTGTTTATATATATGATATAATCCTTATGTTAATCTTTTTATACCTTTTGGCTTGTCAACTACATGAACACCGTTAGGCACCTTGGCTAAACCTTTGATTATATACATTGGCGCATAGTTGATTATGGGTTTTGAATTATATGTCGGATGTTTGAATACTATGGCATAATGTTTGCGCACATTGGATTTTATTGGTTGTACACATGACTGAATGGTTGAACTATTATTATGGAGTGAACAGCTATGAAATGCGGCGGTTGTACTTGGGTAATGAATATTATGCATGGCAGACTCCACCACCTTCGCATGCTCGCATTTATGCTTATCCCTTTTTGGCTCGCTCATTGTTGTTGGTTCGGATAGATCTATTACTGTGTGTTTTCATGAATTCAAACCCTTCTCTTACCATGCATTCAGATCCATGGCACCAGTCGTGCGAGTCGAACCCAACGGCAATCAAGCCTTGTTAATGTTTGACAGTGCCCGCCAAGATTTGGCAGACAGTGGATGGCTTACCTTCGTGAAATGATTTGAGGGTTTTAACCTTTGTGTAGCATGACAGTTTTCCATGACCTTCGATGGTTGTCGAGCCAAGGTAGACGATGTACAGTTAGAGATTGATGAACAGTTTATCATCTCGGCCACAGGGTTACCTACTTCGGGACAGCGTTGGTTTAAGAATTGCAAGGTCGACGAAGTGTCGTGGACATTGTTGTTTCTATCCCGCAAAGTCACCTCTTGTGACAGAGGTATGCCTATCTCTACACTTAAACCATGATGGCACGATACTTTGATGATAATCAAGCAGTTCGTGACCTGCGAAGGTCGATACGGACTTGTATTCCTTTACCACCTGCGTCTGCTGATGATTTTTATAGGGTATCCTCTAAACATGCCTTTCTATTTTCATCGGAGCTTGTATAAGATGTCTAAAAAGTTTAAGAGGCAGAAGGTTGACAATAGCTTGTTTCATCATGGGCTTATTAATCTCATCGTTGTTTATCATTTGAGTTTGTTGGGTGATAGTTGGAAGGCTTTCATCGCCCGTAATGGATTTGAAGACACCAACCCTGCACAGGTTGATAAACCTGTGGTAATTGAAACAAAGGCCGAACCGTCGGTACCCATGCACCTCCTACTGCCTAAACCCTCGGCCTACCCTCCTATTGACTTACCCAACACTGTAACTAAGAGTGCAGAAGACATTAAAAAACCTATGAGAAAAAATCCCAAGGCAATCATTACTGCAAATTCCAAAGGGAAAAGGAATGCCCGACTCATTTCGAGAATGGCCAGAAACAAACCGAAACCCTCTGCTGAGTCTAACCCTATCATCCTAAGTGAGGACTCTGATTCGGATATTGAGCATTTTTTGGCCAGCGAGTACCCCTACTTGCAAGGTTTATGTCCCGAACCCCCTTATGATTTTGTATCAAACCTACCCCCCTGCCTAAAGGATGATCCTAACTACCCGGGTATTAAGTTGCCTTGTGAAACCCTTGGTCATTTGGCAAAACCCTCGAAACCCACACAGTCACCCTGTGACCAATGCAATTCATGGTTAGAGCGATATTATATTGATGTTCCGATACTCCAATCAAAGATTCAATCTTTGGAAAACCAGATTGCACTGCTAACCAGTCAAAAAGCTAAGCTCCAAGCGACAGATAAAAAGCAAAAGTCAACCGGCTCCATCCTGTTCAAAAACGTGGAATCAGCCACGGCTATTGTAAATTCCAAGCTGGCATAATCAAGCGGTCTCGTCGCTACATAGGTATGGAAAATTTGATATCATTTCTTTTGTAAATAATCTAGGTTGATATAACGATTTGAATTCAGTTTTTAAACAGTTTTGTTCACATCTTGAATGGCTCTGTTATATTGCGTGCATTCTATATATAGCTTTGCTTTGAATAAAAAGAAATTTCTATCCGATAATAAGATCTGATTATTCCCAGTATAGAAATCAATAGATCTTGATTGGATTTGAGTGATCTTCGTTTGAATTTGTTTGATTGTTTGCCTTCAAATAAATTGGTTTGTATCCGATTTGAAAAGGAAGTTTTTCATATTCAGTTTAGAACATAATCATGCTCGGATTTGATTTGGTTATGATCCATATGCTATGGTTGGTAAACGATTTCATTGAGTTTGATTGTTACGATTTGCTCGGATTCGATTTCGTTATCATTGGTATGCTATGACTGGTAAATGTTTTGGGAAGATACTTGCTACGATGTTGTGTCATGTGATGTTCTATATTTGATTGTTTCCGAGTTAAGGATAATGACTCTGTTTCTTTGGTGAAAACAATGCGCTCAAAGAACATTCGCGCCCGAATTGGGAAATGAATCTGAATCATAACAACTATGTGAAAACCTTAGCTAATCGATTCGCTCTTGTTATAATTTGGCAAGTTTGTTCTATAAGTCGAGTTCAGATTATAATTGATGCTCTGTATTTTGAATTTGTGAAATGAATTGGTCAAACCCTGATATGATTCGTTTGATTGAAACGATTTCGATCAAAATCAATCGATCTTGTTTGCTTATTGTGCAATGATCAACGATTGAAATCTATAACAAACTCTGTTTGATTAATCCTGTTACGATTTTGTTATGATTCAGTTATGGTTTGGATTCGTTCACAGCCTAAATCGCTTGCTATACCATTATCGTGATAATCCTATTCGATTCACAAGTGTAACGAAGTGTTTGCGATTTGTTTTGTTTTCAATTGAATATCATAGCAATCTCATAACAGATGGATTCGATTTGTTGAGAATCGATTACGATGTTGTTACATATGATTTCATTTACCTGACTTATGACAATAATCGAAACAGAGTGTTGCTATCTCTGTATTCGGTTAAATAATGTGGATCTTGTTTGAGTTCATAATAGAATAACGGTTTCAATTTATGATTCATTCTCAAATAATTGTTGGATGTCAATTGAATGGAATTTCTTAAAAGATTTGATTTAATTTCAAATTATGATTCTGTATCTTATTTTAGACTAGCTACAAAATCAGATGATTCTGTAGCTAAGTCTGTAGAATTAGATTTTTATTGTTTTATTAATAAAATATCTCTCTAACTTGTCTATTTCTGACCTGTTTCAGGTGAATTCGAAATTGCATGGGATTTGATGGACAGTTTAGAGGATATTTGGATGTTTTAGTTTTATTTTAATTTCCTAGTTTAAGCAAATTTGGGATATCTCCCAGATTTCATGTAAACAGTTTTATAACTTCCACGAGGAGGTTTTACCCTGTGGAAAACCTTTAAATACTTATTATTTTTGTAATAATCATCATCCTCATTCGTGGGAGAACAAGGATATGGAATTTTAATACAAACTGAGACAGAAATTGATGTTCTGCTACAGCTTTAGCTTTTCATAATATCAATCTTTTGTTTCATGTTTATGTTATCAATTTGCATTTGATTAATTACTACTTTAGCTATCTTAGTCTTTTGCAAATGATATGATTTAATTAATATAATCCATATCTGATTTCTTCCATTATTTAAAAACATAGCAATTACTTGATTCAGTTTATGAACGACAGATTTCTCTTCTTCATTAATTGGATTATTAAGTATAATTTTTTGCATAACAGGTTTACGTAATTGCAGAGATTTATAAATCATATAATTGTTATGATTTTTATGTCTTGTTTGTCCTGTAAACAAACTTAAAGAGCATTGCAGCCTATCGTTTACGAGAAGCTTCTGGGTTAATCGGTGTGAGTTTCCTTCCTCTGATCTGCTAGTTCAGTCATCATACACAGGGCAAATCTGGAGCGTTTATCCAGGTTAGTTCACAATTATTTTCATTGATTTGATATATTTGTATTTTAGATTAGTGATTTAGTCCAGCTAGTTTTTTGTTTTATTTCTTGTTCATAAAATTATAAAAAGAAAAAAATATCTCTTGCTGTCTTAGGGCAGAATATTAATGAGTTTTGCAGGTTTTAATTAAATCTATGAATTGTCAATATTGTATATTTTGTGAATAAGTTATATTGCAATTAGTAGTTAGATAGTGGATTAGAGTTAGTATAATAGTAATTAGTATATTATATATAGAATAGTTAGAGTAGTTTATTTTATTTTAGTTTTAGTTTAATTTGTTTTGTAGTTAGTTTTAATTAGATTAGTTTATTAGTTAGTTTTGTTTATTATTAGTTAGTTTAGTTTGTTTTATTTAGTTTTAGTTAGATTATTTAGTTTAGATTAGTTTTCTTTTTGTTTTCTTAGGACTTTAGATCGGCTAACGGAGCCGCTAAACTCGTCAGGGTGGTTCATTCCAAACGGCTTGGGTCATTAGACAACCCCAGACCGGTTCCACTCTCTCAGTTGACGGACAATTGATTTTGCCCGTCAACAAGACTCAAATCAGTAGACAACTTCAAATTCCTCCTCCAGAATCACTCAAAAGAATCATCCTGCAAGTTAGATAATTGGTGAAAAAGATAAAGTTGTACAAACCAGGAGAAAGCTAATCAAGAACATCGTACAATCACATATAGATTTCATATCCATGCTGGAACCCAAGAATTTTAATGAAGCGAGCAAAGATGACCATTGGGTTAAAGCAATGAATGATGAACTTGATCAGATTGAGAAAAAAAATACGTGGGAGATAGTTCATAGACCTGAAGGTAAAAATGTCAGTGGTTCCAAATGGATCTTTAAGAATAAGTTGAATGAGCAGGGACAAGTTGTCAAGAACAAAGCAAGATTGGTCCGTAAAGGCTATGCTCAAATAAAAGGACTGGATTTTGATGAAACTTTTTCACCCGTAGCAAGATTAGAAGCTATCATAATATTTATTGCCTATGCTTGTCATAAAAGGTTTAAAGTCTATCAAATCGATGTCAAGTCAGCTTTTCTAAATGGATATTTAAGTGAGGAAGTCTATATGGAACAACCAGAGGGTTTTGAACTGTCTAATAAACCTGACTTATTATGCAAGCTAAAGAAAGATTTATATGGGTTAAAACAAGCCCCTCGTGCCTGGTATCACAGACTGGATATGTATCTCAAAGACAAAGGGTTCAAGAGAGGAACAGTAGACAACAATATGTATATCAAAACAGAGGGTAATGATTTGCTCATTGTGTTGGTCTATGTAGATGACATCATCTTCGGATGTAATAAGGATTCATTGGTACAATGGTTTGCTTCTTCCATGGAGTTTGATTTTGAAATGTCTATGATAGGTGAACTGTCATTTTTTCTTGGTCTGCAAATTACTCAAAGGTCTGAAGGGATGTTCATTTCTCCAGAAAAATATCTAAGAGAAATGTTGAAAAGGTTTCAAATGGAAGATTCTAAACCTGTGGGTACACCTATGGTTACTAGATGCAAATTAAGCAAGGATGATGACTCACCTGATGTTGATCAAAGCTCATATAGGTCAATGATAGGCAACATGTTGTACATCATGACATATCACCTAGATATAATGCATGTTGTTGGAATGGTAGGAAGATATCAGTCTGCACCTAAACAGAGTCATTTTCAAGCTGTCAAAAGGATATTCAGGTATTTGAAAGAAAAAATGACTTATGGTCTGTGGTATCCCATAAATCATAATTTTCAGTTAACTGCCTATTCAGATGCAGATTGGGCAAACTATGTTGATGAGATAAAAAGCACCAGTGGAGGAGCATTATTCCTGGGTGACTCATTAGTAGCATGGCTTAGTAAAAAGAAAGGTTCCATTTCCTTATCAACTACAGAGGCAAAGTACATTGTTGTTGCTACATGTTGCACTCAGGTATTATGGATGATTCAGACACTTGCAGACTTGGAGGTAAAATATGCAGCACCAATCCCAATTCATTGTGATAACACTAGTGCCATCAGTGCGTCTAAGAATCCTGTATTCCACTCCAAGACCAAGCATATTCCCATAAAAAACCATTTTCTGAGGGAGCAGGTCACCAATAAGGTTGTTCAGGTCCATTACATTCCAACCACAGAAAAAATTGCAGACATATTTACTAAACCCCTAGCCAATACACCATTTGAATATCTCCAACAGAAGATGGGTGTCATCCCGTCTCACACCTAAGAGAGTCCATCCTATTAGGGGGAGCTGTGTATTGATTAAATATCTGATACTTCCTAAAAATACTGCAACAGCTCAAGGGGAGCATGTATTCTTTCACATTGATGTCAAAGGGGGAGAAAAGGAGTTGTTTGGACCGGATGCTACAGTTGGAGGTCAAAATAGATTAGCGCAGTCATTCAGGGTTGCCATCAATGCTAAAGGGGGAGATTGTTGGCATGTTTTCAGGAAGATGTGCTTGTCATTGATGGCAAGATCAAAGTATGCAGCGATAGAAAAATAGGGACAACGTAATCTCAGAAGAGATAGTGCAGAGGTGCACGAAGAGTGCAAGAGTGTGCTTGTTTATTTGATGGAAAATAGGCAAGCAAGGAATATCAGTAGCACAGGGATAATTGCATGGAAAGATCAAAAGCATAAACTCCACTTCGGAGATTTGGATACCGGGCATTGGAGGAGTCAAGGAAGCAACTCATGACAAGAATGTCGAAATGGTGAAATGTGAAACACCGGAATACGTTGATCCGACTCCATTTCGATGTTTCGGATACCAGGAGATTAAGAAGTCAAGATTTGAGACTCTTCAACACAGGAGTCCTGGAGTTGCGAAATCTGGAATCCCGAAATCTTGAAAGAGGCACATCAACAAGAGTTTTACAGACCGGGAAATAACTCTATTTCAGAGTCCTGGATACCGAGAGTTGAAGTGTCAAAACACTTCACCACAGGAGTCCCAGTATCGCAAAATGTGAAACGCAAAAATCCCGAAAGTAGGAGATAGTTCCGGATACCGGGAGTTGAAGTGTCAAAACACTTCACCACAGGAGTCCCGGAATCACGAAATGCGAAACGTTGAAATCCTGAAAGCAGGAGACAGTTTCAGATACCGGAGTTTCAGATACCGGAAGATGGAGGAGTCAAGTGTCGAGACTCCTCATCACAGGAGTCCCAAAGTTGCGAAGTGAGAAAAGCCAAAAAGTTGATCTGACTTTATTTCGGAGTTTCACAGACTGGGACTTGGAAGTGTCGAGAACATTCACATCAAGAATGTCGAAATCGCAATATGAAAAATCACAAAGTGATCTGGGCCGATAGATCCAGGAGGAGAATGTGGCAGACCATGTTAGAAAGGATAGGTGGAAGACTATGACACATGGCATGATCAGACAATGATAAGTGTCAAGTTGATTAGGCATTTCAGGCCATTGGAAATCACAATTCTGAGTGACACGTGACAGCCACTCCGGTCATGACACATCATCGAGTGATGCAAGACTGACCTCACTCCAGGAGTTTTTGCTTCAGGATTTTTAACTCCATTACTCCCCCAAAGTCCTGAAGGCTGAAGTCCCGGGGCAGAGGATAGTCGTTCAATCACCATGGATCGAGAACCATTGATTTGGAGATCAAAGCACTTGTGTGATTGGAGAGGGGTCATATTTCGGTGGTCACATCATTGAAGAACTGTAGAAGAGAACTCGAAGTGGCAAAGCTCCATTTCAGAGTTTCGGGAATCGAGACTTGGAGAGTAACAAAATATTCACCACAGGGATCCCGAAATGTCGAAATATGAAATGGAGAAATGAACGCAAGATTCAATGAAGTCAATTCAACAGTGCAGATGAATTTGGAAAAGATCGGAGGGCTATTGTTGCACCTCATAGTGTAACTGCTAGAAACAAATGATGGTTTCTACCAGAGGATGAGCTTGTCTATGACAAAGAAGATGAAGAGTCTCAACTTCCAGAGAAGCTGAGGAATCTTGAGATAACACCCAGTGATGATGGATGCGTGCGCAAACCGGCATATAAGCTGAAGAGTTACCATGATGATCAGGCAAAGCACTCTGAATGAGTACGAGATGCAGAATAGAGGGAGAGAACTTGGAACACAGGAGATGGGATAGATGTGGAATATTAAAGGAGAGAAAACACCCCAATGTGGAGTAGATTGGGGGCAGTAGAGAATGAAAGAGAAAGAAGGAGATCGCATGCAGAAGGTGCACACAGAGTATAAGAATGTTGAACAAAGAAGAAAGGATAGGGGTTGTTGAGTGTGTTTGAGGTGTGAAGAAGGAGGCAAAGCGCAGTAGCGGAAATGCATAGAAGGATATTGGTGCATTGAAGGGACATGGCATAGAGATCATAAAAGGAAAAAGAACAGAAAGTGCAAGGAGTGTGCAGAATACACTGATGCAGACAGAGCAACGCAATGTAGCAGAATAGTGATGAGATTGGTAATCCATTGAAGAACTTTATATCGCTGTAATAAGTCTTAATAGAAAATATTTAGATTTCAGGGTGGTAGAAAGGTGCTAGGGAGGACTGTTGTCCTCAGAGGTTCAAGTGGGTGCTTGAACAAAGGGAGTTGTAGCTTCCATCTGGTTGCAGCTAGAGAAACCAGGGTGGCAGGGTGGTGCAAGGGAGAACTGTTGTTCTCTGTTATACAGGTTGGTGCCTGTTTGACTGGAAGTTGGTGATTCTATCCAGTTGGTTCTGGAACACTTAGGGAGTTGGTGCTTCCTTCTAGTGGGTGCTAGAGAAACCAGGGAGTTGGTGCTTCCTTCTAGTTGGTGCTAGAGAAACCAGAGAGTTGGTTCTCTCAGCACGTAGCAGCTTGCAAAACAGAGGTTGCAGCCTCATTATGAGTTGGTGCTCATATGTATGATAATGTAAAGAATGTAAAGATTACTTATCATATAAAGAAGAAGAGGTTTTTACCCTCCATGGGTTTCCTCAGGAAATATCTATCTCTGAGTACCTCATATCTATGACTGATATTGAATGTGCTATTACTTATTTCCTTGCATTATTGTGATTGTCATTGAGTACTTTGTAAAGAGTTTAAAATAAGCATAATTGTTTAAGCACGGTAACAACTAATTCACCCCCCCCCTCTCAGTTGTCCAACAAATACTCCATAAAGGTTGTGTTTTGTCCGACCCCTATCTGACCCAGGGTACTTGCAGAATAACCCCTGCAAGTAACCTATGAGATACCTAAGTCAAGCAACTAATAAACCATTGTATAATTGATGCACATGTGACCAGTCGTAAGTATGGATCACCATATAGGCAGGGTAGCAAAGCCTAAAACCTTGAAATCATCGCCTCTCACATAGGTATGGGCACTAGAAAGATCCCCAGATATGAATAAAGCCATAGAAATATCTCTGACGCTAGGCGAGTATCAGGGGGATATCCCTTCAACCAACTTCATGTGACCTCGTGACTAAATCCGATGTGAGTGGAGCCTCCTGATCTTACCAATTATACAATGGACTTCTCAAATCCCTTTCTTAGACATATATGTTGATTTGATTGCCTTGGAGAAGTTTACTCACAAAATCCTATTCCAATGCACTAAATCCTAGACTAGTTTGTGCACCCTAGAAAATAAAATCGTGACTAATCAATTTTAATTTAAAGCGTAAATTTTATTGGTCGTGATTACTCAAAAAGGTATGGAAGTGAAACTCATGATGTTACGACTCTGCAAGAAAAGTAAATATGAAAATAATGCAAAGTCTAACTTTAACTTTTCAATGAATGATATGCTTATAAAAACAATGCAATTTTCAATTTCAACTTTGCAATTAAGAAGTAAAAATGCAATCTTTCACTATATGCACTAAGATAATGATAGATATTCAAAGAAAAAAATGCCAAGCAATGCAAAATGCCTATATTTTTTTTGTATTTTCAATATATCAAAACTAAAAATGCATGGAATGAAAAGTACATTGATATATATAGCCCTACTGTGTATAAAAGAGAGATAACTCAATAAGGATATCAAGCAACAAAGCACCCAACCCAATGTACAAGAACAATAAAAATGAAAATATGAAGAAAAAGACTTCACCCAAAAATTCAACTAAAAGAGGGCTTCCTGTCATCCCACAGGCACTTAACAAGCCCTATAGAAACCTAAGAAGGCTCAGCAAGCATCAAATCCCACCCAACAAACACCAGACCAAGAAAACATGCAAGGAAAATAGGTGTACGTGATTGTTTGGGAAAACAGAGCATATATACGCAGCTTGCAGTGAGACAGCCTGCGTGTATACGCGACTGTCAGGGCAAAAGGAGTGTATATGCTTTGAAACAAGGCCAGGCAAGGGAGAAAGGTTGAAAACTCAGACCCATAGTGAACAGGAGTTGTCAAGCAATGATACGACAAGAACCAAAATAGAAACAAGAGCAATCTAAGGAGAAAAGTACTTCAACCCCTAAGAAAGAAAATCCAATCCCCAGTATGGACGTTAATTATGTTACGAGGAAAATTTATCTATGGCTAGGGTGAACCACAATAGACATGTATGACTACAGAAATCAACTCTATCCTAAAAACATGCTATATAAACCAATGTGCAAGCAAGATAATAAAGAGGCCTACCTCATCCAGATGTTCAATGATGTCCATCGTTGAGCACTTTGACCCACAGTTATATACCTACAACAAGTTCTCAACAAACAAGCAAAAACAAGCATATGATGGAAATATAAAAGGTTAGCACATTAGATAGCATAAATCATCAATATATATAACAAATATGCCCATGGATAATAATACATATATTTGCAAGATGTCAATTGGATGGGAAAGGAGTATTTTTATTAATAAATTATCAGCAGAAGTGAAAATATTACAGACTTCCATGTCGGCATGGTTCAGAACCAAGAAACCAAGTTCCTTCCAACTGGGTCTCCACCACTTCAATCCTCCACCAGAGGAAATCTCATATAAGGGAGAAAAAGAGGTTCTCCATCAATAAGGGAAGATCTTGGAGGATGAACATTGTCTTCAGACTTAAAGGACAAAGGGATGTTGTTAGCACAGGGGCAGAACCAAGGTTCAATGCTCAAGAGCGCACCAACAAAGCCCTAACTACCAGCCCTTTTGGAAACACCTACGAAGAAGATGAAGTCTCACCCGAGGTAGAGGTAGGGGTGGTTGCAAGACTCAGGTGTCTACAACCTTAGCTGGGACACAGATCTGTGATTATCTTTCTTACAATGCACTTAGCATCAGTTATTCCTTAACATACATTCATTAATATACTTCGCAAAAGTCACAGAGCATCACAGTGAATACTTATACTAAGAATGATTCAGTACTTATTCACAACAATATAGGTTAGATTCAATAGATCAAGCACTAAGCATCTCATATATCAAATCTAATGTTCATCCATTCATCAATAGCATAGAGCATGACTAGATCTACTTAACCACATCAAGAACTTAGCCAAGAAAGAGATACAGACATAAGAGAAAAGAACAAAACACTATACACACAGTTATCGTGGTTCACCCCCACCCTGGGGCTACGTCCACAAAGTCTTCTTTATCTTATCTTGGTCAAGTAGTTACAACACAGAGCTTTAACGACCCTTACTTTGCATAGGACAAAAGATTTGTGCAGCTCGCTAGATCCTTCTTCCTTGCTCTTCAACATCAGACTATAACAACCTACACTTAGCTCTCTGATCTCATGCACATAGCACTCTAAGATACATCTGATCACATAGATCCCATTACTAGCACTAAGCTTCCATTCATACATCACATAGATGTACTACATTACTATCTCTCCTATCTTACTATCTATATTGCCTATTTATATATTACAAAATGGGTCTAAACATGGCTAAACCCACGAGCCAACATCCCTTTCCCGTTACATCAACCCAAAACCCTAAAATGGACCCCAAAATAGGTCTTGCTTCCTTATTTTCTGCTTCACATTCTGCTCCTTCCTTGGCAAGTTATCGCAGTCCCAAAAGTGGTCGAGTAAGACCAAGTACTCTTCAAAACTTGGTCAAGGGCCAACAAGCCCCCAACACTCACCTGTGACTCATCCCGAGTCACTCAGATCTGACCAATTTCGCTTCGAACGCCTCGAGCTTGGCTCGAGCGGCTTCGACCTGCTGCAATGTGACAGCCTCTTGTTCAGTAAATTCTTGGAGTATTGTTTCATTGAGCGGTCCTTCCAGGCGTTGTTCTGTAGTGATGACACCCTGTTCGAGTTGAGCTCCCTAGCTTTCAAGTTCGGCGAACAGTTGGCATGCCTTCTCTTGGAGTGGTTGCAGTCGTTGAGAGACATCCATTACTTTACTTTGCAACACGTGTACTTGTTGTTGGGTTGTGCATTGCTATGTGAACCTCTTCATTCTTTCAACTGGGGTCATGAACTTCAGCTACGCTTGTAGCACATATTCATGTTGCTTTACTTTGTGGAGTTGTGCCTCAAATGTCTACAATTCTAGATTCTCTGTGAGGTTTTCATAGGTATGGGTGCTTCTGATGCTTAGCTTCCTACATTCCAAAGCCAAATTTTTTAATCGGCCGACTGTGCTTCGAGCAGTGACTTCTCTTAGATATCTTATCTCTTGGGGTGTCTCAAGCACGGTGTGGATCTCCAGATCCATGATGTGTTGTTGAAGTTGTTGGATTACTTCTTTCAGTTGGGTCACCTGTTGTGGAAGATGATCTTCCATCTTCACTTCTATGATTGTCATAGAGCGCAGTGCCTTGTGAACTCTTTCTTGTGTTTCAAGTTGCTCTGCTAGCAACTGGTCCTTGCTCTACTGTAACTGGGATTTTTCCTCCTCCCATTTTGGTTGTAAGTCAATATGCTCTTGTTCTACCTTTCTACATCACTCTTCATGTGTGCTCTGTGCTTGTGCCAAAGCTTGGTTGGCTTTCGCTATATCTTCTTGAGCTCGTCGAAGGCGAGCTTTGACTTTCTCAATGATCTGGCGTAACTGTGTGGGATCATCACCTGTTCCTGATATTTCCATTGTTAATAGTTCTGTAGAAGCTGCTTGGCTGGACTAAAGTGTCTATTGTGCTTCTTTGAATTCGCTCGTGATCCGGTGGAATAGTTCGTCTTGCTTTGCTTCTTGCTTTTCTGTGAGCTCTAATGAGACATCATTTAGCACGACAATTAAGAAGTCAAAATCATCTGAGGTAAGCGTAGTCTTAAGCATGGTCCGGGTGGCCTTAGTTTTCTTTCTGGATGAGGGCCTCGATGGGGTAATATTCCTTTTCTTGGAGGGATCTGCCTCGTCCCTAGGCAGGGTAACCTCGCCTTTGCTATGTTCAACTTTTGTGCCCCCTAGTTCTTCATTGTCACCTCCCTTTGCAGGTGGGAGCGAAGCAGTCTTTGTGGATGTGTTGTGAATATATTGAACTTCCACATCCTTCTTAGTCTTGCGCGGTCCTGGTGTATCTGGCATAGCTTCAGGGCTATCTACGTCGGACATCTCTGTGGGGTCTACTGCAACAAGGAGGTTTGCCAACCATTCCTTGGTAATCCCCTCCAGGTCATCTTCTGTCAGCTTGTAATATGACTGGAGTTTTTGTTTGTGCTCGTCTGCACGCGATGTGATGTAGGTGAAGTGACGATCTACGCTGAATTTCATCAAAGGTCGAAACCTATGAAGAGTGTTGGGTGTAATGCACGGTGTAGACTAATTGGCATTCCTCAACTGAATGTAGTACACATGGAAGACGACATTGGATTTCCATTGTTTGTTCATGTCACTGGAGTACCATAGCATACATAACTTCATGGCCAGGGGTTCGAAGGGTTCGATCTCCAGAAATGTGGCTCCCTTAGGCTGTTTCAACGTGATTAAGGTGATGAGTATGAGAAACCAGCTAAAGTGGAACTCATACCCTTGGTCATGTGCTTGTCTATAGTCAAGCTCTAGCTGATTTATGAGGTATTTCACCCAGTTCATTTGTAGACCCTCCACACACTTCCCTGCGAGGTCAACTAAAAAATCTGCACTTCCATGCACTTGTCTAAAGTCAAGCTCTAGCTGATTTATGAGGTATTTCACCCAGTTCATTTGTATACCCTCCGCACACTTCCCTGTGAGGTCAACTACAAATCCGGTCACCTATGTAGGTTTGTTTTTTCGGACTAACTTGCCCATGATCAGCTGGCAACCAAAGCGTACTGTTTCATTCTCAATGGAGGCTACCTTGTAACCTCATGTGCCTTTCTCTAGATCGCCATATGTGTATTTTATTCGTTGAGCGAGAGCATGATCTGTTGTCTTTCCAAGGTAAAAGTCCTGCAGGTCAGGGCCCTACATGCTTAGCCCAGTGATCTGATTGATCAGAATTGGATCCATGGTGATGCGCTAATCCAACCATAGGTATCCTCCATGGTAGCAGGACAACAATAGTCAAACACGGGCATTTACTTCCTGATGCCTCCTGAAATGTGGAATCTTCATTACATTGAGGAGGGTTGACTGCGCAAGGTTATGGGTCCATTGCTGCAGTAAAATCTTGGGGTTCTTTCCTTTTGTAATAGTCAAATACTTGTGCGGGGCTAGAATACTATATAGCTTGCGATCTCCAAGGTTAAAATCACTGAATTTCAACGAGGTGAGCTTCTCCTGGTCAACATGAACTGCGTGCACACCTTTCAGGAGGTACGCAGTGACTATAGCATAGTTGAAATCTCTGGGTACAGAGTCTCGATTCAATGGTCTACCTAGTGGTGGGATATATTTAGGCAAGATGCTTGGGATCATATTCACAATGGCGAAGTCATTTCTGAGCTTAGATCATCTTTCCGAAGGTGGTCGGGATGGTCCTGCTCGAGCAGTGGAAGGGGAAGTTGGCAGTACGCCCAAGGACAATGCCTATACACCTGTAGACATTATGCATTCTGACATGACTCTCTCAGCCATTAAATCAATTAGAACTTCTTCAACAATTTTCTCAGCAGCGCTGAGCTCATTCGACATACAAACTTGGGTCAGCTGGCTCAAGTGCAAAAGGATTTCAGAGACAATAGTGAATAGTAAGGCAATGATCTCAGGGCAGGTAAATCTCAGGGTTCACGCTCAAATTCTCAGTTAGAAAAAAGTATTCTCGGTGCGTGGCATGTTAGGTTAAGTAGGAAATCTCAGCTACGATCTTCTTGCAACGGACATGGGGCCTTCATTAAATCTGTTCTATCCATTATGGTACTATCCAATGGTCTACTGGTAACCCATAAATGTTTTTCGATCCGTTCGGGGTAGCGGTCGAATGGGTATATATGTTCCAATGGCTATATTGCTTCATCGTGGTGAAGTACTCTATGTCGTTGTTCTGATATCTCGACGAAGCTCCCATTCTGAAATTCTTCTTACTGTGAAGTGTCCTCTAGAACCTCTTATAACCTTACAGTATTAGCCCTTTTCTTTCTTAACTTCCTAGCCTTCTTCCCAGTGAGTTTTGTCTCAGTAAGGCTTTCACCATTCTGATGTTTATCTTTTGTGGTCTTAGTTACTTCACGCTGTGGAAAATATTTCTTAGGGTTCCTTGATAATACTTCTTTTGTATCAAAACTAGGTAACTCAATCTTTTGCAGATCCTCAAGTGTTCTCTTAGCTTCAACATCGGAGGTACTAATATTAAATATCTACGATCTGCTCTTCTATTCTTAAATCAAGTGTGTGATCCTTCTGGTCATAAAGTCTTTTAACTCTTGCTTCTTTTGTTCCAAAACTTCCTCTTCTTCTCTTCGTCTAGCCTATTCTCTATCAATCTAGGGTTTTCCTATGAGCATGGTAAACGGAGCATTGTCTTCAACAAATTTAATGATCTCAAGGTCTTCCTCTGTCGAAGTTCCATTGAAAGTCATAGCTATCCGAGTGAGCCTTCCACATAGGTTTACTAGCTTTCCTCTGAAGAAACTTGTTCCTCCTAGGGAAGGGATCATGGAAGGCTTTCTTATAGCTTCCCAAGTTCTTTCTGGCATAATGTTCACTTGCGCTTCTTCATCAAGAGTACAGTGAATGTCAAAGTTCCCTATTCTTGCTTCGATCTTCTCCTTTTTTTTTAAGATCTCTGATAGCCTAACATGTCGGTGGTCATTCAAGGTATCTCTCATCTGTAGCAATATCTTTTATGATTCCTTGTAGGTTTCTGCTATAATCTTGGTCTCTTGATCTCCCTCAAGGTTTGCTTGTTCCATATTCATCTTCTCAAGCCTAGCAATCATTCTAGGGAAATCCAATACTTCATGGTCCATAGCCTTACAACAGAGGAAACTAGGTCTTCTCCCAGGGCACTCTTTAGCAAGATGTCCCGGTCGTCTGCAACTATAACAGAGGGTTAATCCTCTTGTTCGTTTAGATGTTCCCCAAATCCTTCTGTACTTTGCACCAGGATCATGGTGGCTAACCTGTAAAAACAAAAATCTAGGATCCTGCATTCACTTGCTAGTCCAGACATTCTTTCGATGCATAGGTATAACATATCTATCACTATAATTATCAGATCTATTCATATCAAACTTTCTTTCATCTATTAATGCCCTTGTTTTGAAGCTAGGACAGAATCTATCAAACATACCTAAATCCATGCTTTAGAAACAAAAAATTTCACTTATCTTACTTCTACATAGCACAAAGCTTCTAGATCCAAAACTTTTAACTATTCTTACCTTTATCGAGGCATAGAGCTTACAGATATTACCTTTTTCTTTGCAGATATGACTTCTTTTCTTCAGATCTGACCTTTGTTTCTTTAGATCTTACCTCTTTTCTTGGCACAAAGCTTCACAGGTCAAACAGAACACTACGCACTAGGGAAACAGATCTACGCACAAAGATTATTTCACACAAAGCTTCTTCTTCTTCAGTTCCCAACAATCACAGTTTCAGGTCCTAGCAACAGAACCATTTGTTGACACAGGGGCAGACCCAGGGTTCAATGCTCAAGAGTGCACCAACAAAGCCATAACTATCGGCCCTTTTGGAAACACCTGCGAAGCAAATGAAGTCTCACCTGAGGTAGAGGCAGGGGTGGTTGCAAGACTCGGGTGTATGCAACCTTAGCTGGGACACAGATCTGTGATTATCTTTCTTATAGTGCACTTAGCATCAGTTATTCCTTAACATACATTCATTAATATACTTCGCAAAAGTCACAAAGCATCGCAGTGAATACTTATAGAATGATTTAGTACTTATTCACAACAATATAGGTTAGATTCAATAGATCAAGCACTAAGCATCTCATATATCAAATCTAATGTTCATTCATTCATCAACAACACAGAGAATTACTAGATCTACTTAACCACATCAAGCACTTAGCCAAGAAAGAGATACATACATAAGAGCGAAGAAAAAACACTATACACCTAGTTATCGTGGTTCACCCCCACCCTGGGGCTACGTCCACAAAGTCTTCTTTATCTTATCTTGGTCAAGTAGTTACAGCACAAAGCTTTAACGACCCTTACTTTGCACAGGACAGAAGATCTGCGTAGCTCGCTAGATCCTTCTTCCTTGATCTTTAGCATCATACTATAACAACTTGCACTTATCTCTCTGATATCATGCACATAGCACTCTAAGATACATCCGATCACATAGATCCCATTACTAGCACTAAGCTTTGATTCATACATCACACAGATGTACTACATTACTATCTCTCATATCTTACTATCTATATTGCCTATTTATAGATTACAAAATGAGCCTAAACATGGGTAAACCCATGGGCCAACATCCCTTTCCTGTTACATCAACCCAAAACCCTAAAATGAACCCCAAAATAGGTCTTGCTTCCTTATTTTCTGCTTTGCGATGTGCTCCTTCCTTGGCAAGATGTTGCAGTCCCAAAAGTTGTCGAGTAAGACCAAGTACTCTTCAAAATTTGGTCAAGGACCAACATATGCATACTCAATATGAAGTAAATAATTTCTCTAGAGTAACTTTTCTCTCAAAGTTGAATTATCTCTCCTTTTTCCATAGCTCGGAAATGGCTTCTTTATAGCCTTCAAAATTCAACTGAAGGGCCGAGTTGGAACGTTTCTAGTATATGGAAGGCCAAGGATCAAATATCTCTTATCGTGACATAGAAACCCGACATTTAATTTTGATTTTTTGGCACAAATCCTGATGTACGTGGGTTGTAGTGGAGCAACCTGCATATACGCTTGTTGTATAGGGTGCAAGATGTGTACAAGTGGAAAAATTTATATTTTTGTCTATGGAATTTAGTAACAAGGAAGACAAGTCTACATAGGGAAATGGAATAAGGCCCTCTCTGCAAGATTTCATAGGATGAAGCAAATGTCGCTCTAACAGATCTCTTTCCATGTGGACGAATAGGTAATTGCCAAAGATGACACATGGCAAGGCAGAGAGGACACGTGGCCCCTTCAGTGGGTGAAATGTGTCATGTATTAATGGACCTATAGGTTCAACGACATGACCAAATCTAGGTGAAATGTGGCATGTTGATCGTGGGTCCACTTCATCCCTCCCTTTTTCCTTAATGCACGCATACTCCCCAAAGTCCTGAAATCTCTCCACATGGCCTCGGCCATTCGTCGATTGATGTTTGTCGTTCAAAGTTTGGTGTTCGACATTCAACATTCTACATTGAATTTCTGCATTCAACGTTCAACATTCTACATTGAAAATCCCTCTACGGTACTACACCCCAAATCCTCTGAATCCATGAAAAGGTCAATGTCGAACTGACTATATCGTAGATTCGACGGTTGGAATAGTTCCTAGGCATCCTCAGATCTAAGGCCCAGATTAACTTTGGGCTCTGAGACTTCGGGGGATCTATCTCCCTTATGATGAATACCAAAATTTGTCGAACTCATAAAGACTGAAGGAGTTGAGGGGTTAACACCTGCGCTCCTTCTCCAATAGTCATGATAGTCCTTGGATCCTCCTGAACGGATCTCATCTGCTCATCTTCCAAATGAAAGTATCTTCCCTTTCGAGACTTAAATGTCACTATCCTTCCTGAGCTTTGTCATTTCTGAAAGACTTAGGCGTTGTCGCATGCTTTTCACTCTTTCTCTTGAGCTTAACAGACTCCCTCTCCTAGGAGACTCAAGACATCTAGGAATGTTGACATACATACAGGAAACTAAGCCCAAGTTCGACAAACTCACAGTTCATTTGCTTAAACTTGAGCAACTACAGAGCTTGAGCATTTACGTGTACAAACCATATAGTTCCTTACTTTCTTAAATACACTATCAAGAAAAAGATAAGGGAACACAATATAACCATCAAGCAACATGCACATCCCTAAAACATTCATAGGATATCCAACTTTATTTTATAGTTACAGATCAAATATAGAGGGTGTGAGAATACTTATCTATTTCATATTGTAGCCAACAAACTAATTGTGGGTGTGCGCCTTTCCACCCAACCATAGGCTCATAGGCATTCACTTTTATCACTTTGGCCACCCCCGTTCCAAGCCATGATATCACTAGGAAACTTTCACAGTTTCTCAGGGATTCTTTCTCTGTTATGGTCTCTGCGAGGTTTATCAGATGCCTCCTCAGCATTAATCTCACAGTCTCCTACTCAGTTTGTGCTCTTTTGTAAGTTCTCATAAATATTTTCTCTTGTTCTCTCCAGTAACCAGAATATATTATCAAGCTTCCAGTTCCTCTTCTCAGCTGGAGAGACTCTCACCCTCTCCCTTCCATGTGTCTTCTCTTGTCTCTATTTCCTATATATATTTTCCCAGGTTGGTTCTTGACCTATTGTTAGGACCACACAATGTACCTTTTTGCCTATACTTTTTGCCACTATTATACTCTTGATCACCCATATTTAGACTCATACTATCACTTTATCTGATCATCCCAAAGGTATACAATGTCCCTTCTCATTACTATACGTTTAATTTGTTTTGCATAATATTTTACATCACTCTCGTACTTGACCATTGATTAGAAATGCATAAGTGTTCAAAACTGTAGATTAGCATTTGAGGCCTATTGCTGAAACACAGAACTGACACTGAAACACGGAGCTGCTATACAGTCCAAGGTCGCAGATGCTGAAACACAGAGTTGTTATATAGTCTGAGGTCGCAGATGCTGAAACATAGAGTTGTTGTACAGTCTGGGATCGCAGATGTTGAAACACAGAGCTGTTACACATTCCAGAGTTGCAGATGTTGAAACACAGAGGAAACCGCCAGGACTGACGATGTTGAAACACAAAGGAAGCCGTTACAGTCAGCGGTCAACAAAGCTCTAACCGTCGCTCCTACACAAGAATGCCGACACAGTCAGAGTGCAATTCACGTGGCTGAAACAGCGCGCAAATTGCAATGTTGAAACAGCATCAGCAGCAATGAGAAGAAGTTGTTACACCAGCCGTAACAGCAATACCTCATTCATCTCCTGTAATAGTATTCTGTTATGTGAGACTAGGACATCCTATGCTGGTTTAGAAAGTAGATCCGACTAAGGATAGGACTCAAATATACATTGTAAATTATTGTATCGAAGGGATTCCCTCTTTAAATAAGAGGAAATCATCATTCGAGGGATCCAAGTTTTATGTATTGAAGAATCTCCAGAGAAGAGGGACGCATTCCATTTCAGATTGTAATATGATGTTTTGACAGATGAATAAAAGACTGCTTTGAGTATCCTTCTCTAGATTTCTCGTTTCAGGGGAATCTTGTGAGAAGGGAGGGCCCACCTTCTTCACAAGATTCACCCATTAATTTTAGAAGTGTGTTAGTAAAATTTCTGTTTATGCTTTGATTAACTTTTGTTTGTTGAAACACTACTTTTAATGAAGTCCGCTTTGCTAAAACACTACTGACTCTGTCTTAGTTTATTGAATGAAATTCATAATTCTTTTTATTAGCAATCTTGTGTGATGATTTTATGAGGCTAGCCAGAGACTGGGTTAAGGGTTCCTGCTCAGACAGGAAGGAATCAGAACATCCTGTC
>ML794949.1:141648-165973 GCA_009831015.1 Picea engelmannii
TACAGACCCCATAGCCCAATGGATGTGTAGTTTGTCTCAACCAATTTTTAAAATCCTTTACAACAAAACCGACATTTTTATAGCTAGCCTAATATCTTAATTCAAAACAGAGCTAAATTATATAGAGAGATCCCTCTCTGAAGATGGAAGGGCTAGATCCTAGCTTCAAAAGCAGTTGGTTAAGGTTACCTTTGTATATTTCTTCTTTTCAACCTCTAAGAAATTTGCAGAGTGATAACACCACCAACCAAGTGCAGGCCTTCCACGAACCTCCCAGCCTTAGACCACACTGCTCGTCGGCTCAGTAGTGGATCACCCCTGAGCTGGGACTAAGCTCCACCCCCAAGGCAGGGAATCCTAGGCTAGGCTGAGGTTACAGGGAAAACACACAGTCACAAGGAAGGAATTCTCTCCCAAGAACCACTCATACTCACTGCCCACAGACTCTCCTTCCCCACATGCCTGTTCCACCCCAGGAGTATACACCTTCTCTGTCACCTAGACAGTCCTTCGGCTGCTAACCTCCCTTGCCTTGGGTTACAACAATAGACCAAACTGGAAGTCTCCGATCTCTATGGTAGCTACAGGGTTCCTTCCAGGAGTTCTCTCCTTCCTCTGCGCATTCTCTCACCTAGAGAGAGTCACTCATAGTCCAAGCAACCTGTTCCTCCCATTCAATCACCTCTCTCACCTGGAGAGAGTGTTGTACAAACTGGCCAACAAGCCACACGCAGTCCATCACTGCGTGGCCACAATAGCCAACGGGGAAAATAGACACGGGCTTTCCAATAGGCTCAGCAATGATAGGATGGTCTCACGATTATGGCTTGGGGACAGAAATTCCACACATAGGCTTTATCTCTTCAGATAGAGGGTGTCTCGGCCTTCCAGAATCAACACCGGCTATCCCCAAAATCAACACAGACTTTACCCCCCCATGGTTTCAAAATTGCACGAGGTCTCATGCAGAGGTCAGATCGGTTCACGCTCAGATGGTCAAGTGGAATGTAGGAGGAACCCACACAGCAATCGACGGGAATGGAAATCAAACCCCCAAAACGACTCATCTCAGCCCTTTTATTTGCATGCACCTGGGTTGACACTTGTCACCCATGCAACTGCATGCATTCCTTCAACACGCGTTCCTTCCATTTGGAAGTTGCTTGTCTTTCCAAAAAGAACTTAAGATAAAATATAATAATCACATGTCTTTTTGGAATAATATAAAAATATTATTCCCAAGGCTTAAGCCCTTAGTATTAGCCCCTCTTCCCACCTTCCAGCCCCTAATTCCTTGCCCACTCTATGGAAGCTCAGTCCCCCATCACTCATTCATCGTGGTCGGTCTGCACACGGTGGTGTTTATATTTTATTAATGTGTTGCATACATACAGGTACAAAATCAGGCCCTTGGCCTCCAACCCTTAGGCTCTCTGGCCTAACAATCACATAAGCTCATCGACTTATACAAACTTGGCTCACTAGCCTATAACACATATTTACAATTCATTTCATCTATCAGACTTACAAAGGGCCCGATCTTGGGGACACTACAATCCCCCTCCCTTTATTTTTGCACTGTCCTCAGTGCAACCTTACACTGTCTCTGCAAGATTTTCAAAATTTTCAAAAAGTTGCAAGTACTCTGCCCGCATAGCATCTACATGCTCCCATGTCATGTCCTCAGGACCGTACCAGGTCCACTGGACCTTTACAATCTCTATAGCTCGATTCCGGAGCTGTTTGCTTTTAGTGTCCAATATGCGCACAGGATGCACTTGCAGGACACCTTCTGGTTCCACCTGAATTACATTCCAATCGATAACATGATTAGCATCAAGTATATATTTCTTAAGTAGTGAAACATGAAACACATTATGTACAGTCATAGATGCAGGTACTCCAAGCATGTATGCAACTGGCCCAATCCTTTCCAGAATCTCAAATGGCCCACAAAAATTTGCTGCCAACTTGGCGCAACTTCCTAACTTTAGCGAACTCCTGTTAGTTTTCACTTTCAGGAAAATGTGGTCACCCACTTTGTATTCTTTGTGGGTTTTGTTCTTATCAGCATAACTCTTCTGCCTGTCCTGGGAAACCTTCAAATTCTGTTTAATTCTTATCATTTGGTCTTCCATCTCTTTGAGCAGCTCAGGCCCAACTACTTCTCTATCAGCTGGATTATCCCAGCTCACTGGAGTGTTGCACTTTCTTCCATAAATTTCTTCGAATGGGGTCATCTTCAACGATGCATGATACCCATTATTGTAGGCGAATTCTACCAAATGCAGGTAGTCTTCCCACCTTGATGGTTTATCCATCACATACATTCTCAGTATGTCTTCTATTACTCTGTTCACCCTTTCTATCTGACCATCAGACTCAGGATGATACGCTATACTAAAGTTCAGATTCATTCTGAATCCCTTAAACAGTCCTTTCCAAAAATTTGAGGTGAATTTCGGGTCCCTATCAGACACAATTGTCTTAGGAATTCCGTGCAAGCATGCCACTTCTTTTAAGAAGATATTAGCAACATTTGTTGCCTTCTGAGTGGTTTTCAATGGAATAAAATGGGCATCTTTTGTAAGCTTGTCCACCACCACCATGATTGAATCATGTTGCTTGCTTGTTCTGGGCAATCCTGTGATAAAATCCATTGTCACTTCTTCCCATTTCCACTCAGGAATGGGTAAAGGTTGCAGCAACCCTGCTGGGTGCCTATGCTCAGCCTTAACTTTCTGGCACTCCATACATCTAGCGATGTATTCAGTGATTTATTTCTTCAGACCCAGCAAAAAGTAATGGATTTTGACTGTTGCCATAGTCTTTTGATATCCAGGATGTCCAGCATAAGCCACGTTATGCATTTCTTTTAGAATTTCCAGCTTCAATTCTCGGACATAGGGTACATACACTCTGTTTTTATACAGAAGTAAGCCATCAGTTCCCAAGGTGTAACTTCCCTGGGTCTATGGTCTCTCACGCTATTGTAGCTTTGCTACCAGACCTCTATACTGCAAATCAGCATTTGCAGCTTCCAAAATTATGTCCTTAATCTCGGTCATGTACATGCTAATGGTTGTAGCATGTAATTCGTGCACTTTTCTGCTAAGTGCATCAACCACCTTATTTTCTTTCCCTTTGATATGTTTGATATCAAAGTCATATTCACACAGGAACTCCAGCCATCTAGTTTTCCTGGAATTTAAAGTTGGCTAATCAAATAAATGCTTCAGACCATTGTGGTCTATTCTCAATTCGAATCTCCTTCCCATGAGGTAATGACTCCATTTCCTCAATGCGTGGATGATTGCTGCCATCTCTAAATTGTGAATGGCATAATTCCTTTCATGCTCTTTCATCTTTCAAGATTCATAACAGATTACAAATCCCTCTTGGTTGAGAACTCCTCCCAGTCCCTCCTTACATGCATCTGTGCACACCACGAAATCCATATTTGGATCTGCAATCTTCAAGATTGGAGCACTGGTTAATAGTTGCTTCAATCATTGGAAACTGTTCTCACACTCTTCAATCCACTGAAACTTCTTCTCCTTCCTTTGCAAGGAAGTGATAGGGTGAGCTATCTTTGAGAATATGGCTATAAACCTTCTGTAGTAGCCTGCCAGACCCATAAAAGATCTAACTTCTGCCACATTCCTTGGTGCTGACCATTCTCGAATGGCCTCAACCTTTTCAAGATCCACGGCAATCCCCTCTTCTGAAATAATATGTCCCAAGTAATGGATCTGCCTTTGATAAAATGAGCATTTCCTCATCTTGGCATACAGCTGGTGTTCTCTCAACACTTGCAGCACCATTCTCAGGTGTTTCTCATGCTCTTCCTCTTACTTGGAATACACCAAGATGTCTTCTAGGAAGACTATGACAAACTTGTCTAAATAGTCCCTGAATACACCATTCATTAAGCACATGAAAACAGCAGGTGTGTTTGAAAATCCAAATGGCACCACCATGAACTCATAATGACCGTACCTTGTTCTAAAGGAGGTCTTACTGATGTCCTCATCATTTATTCTCACTTGGTGATATCCAGATCTGAGATCTATTTTTGAAAATATTTTCGCGTCCTTCAACTGATCAAAAAGATCATCGATCCTTGGCAGAGGATACTAGTTCTTGACAGTTACCTTATTCAATTGTTGGAAATCAACGCACAGTCTCAACGTCCCATATTTCTTCTTCACGAATGGGACTGGGGCACCCCAAGGTGACATGCTTGGGTGAATGTACCCCTTCTTCAAAATCTCTTCAAGCTGCAATTGCAACTCTTTCAGCTCTGGCGTACTCATTCTATAAGGAACCTTTGAAACTGGAGCTACTCCTGGTATCAAATTTATAGAAAAATCGATGTCCCTCTTCGGAGGTAGTCCATGTACCTCCTGAAATATGTCCTTGAACTCTTTGAGTACCTCATGGTCTTCCAGCTTCGAGACTACATCTTTGGATGCTTCTCTCACATGGGTTGCAAATAATTGACAGCCTTTCCTGTAACACTTCTCCAGCTGCATGGCTGAGATTTCTCTAACAGCCATGGCTCTGGGAATTCCTTGGATTGTTACCTGATTTCCCTCTTCGTCTAGGCATGTAAACCTCTTATTATGGAAGTCCAGAAGGGCATGGTGCTGGTCCAACCAGTCCATCCCAATTAAGCAGTTGTAAGAGCCTAAAGGCAGAATATTCAATTCAGCCTTAGTGCTCAATCCTTTCATGTCCACTAAACATGACTTAACCAATTTAGTGACCTTCCTTTTGGTTCCTGTGGCTAACTGCACTAGCCAAGACTTTTCATGTTTGCTTCTTGTTAAACACAAACTTTCCACCACCCTAGGATCTACATAACTATGGCTAGCCCCTGAATCAATTAAAATAATGTGTGGTCAGTTGTTAATCATACCTTCCACTTCATTCATGTGCGATTGAAATTTTTCTTGCTTGTTTTCCAGGGCTACGTAGATCCTTGGCATTTTGCTGCCCATATCCTCCACTGTTTCAGCTTGCTGAACAGTATGGGCAATTCTCGCTTTATCTTTTATGTGGGGGTAGTCTCTATACCTATGGTTCCTTTTACAGCCCCAACACTCCATAGGTGACGGTCTGGACATTTTCTCACTCACTTCAGCCTTCCTGGGCTCTCTAAAAGATGATTGTCCCTAAGGATTGTTTCTAAAAAAGGGAGGCTTGTTTCCCTTCTACCTCTGTTCCTTCTTAAACCTCTTCTGGTCATCCCAAGCCTTTCGAAAGGTAGGATTTTCTCTTTGTTGTTCATACAAGAATTTCACCCTTCTTATTGTTTCTTCCATAGTCTTAGGATCATCATACTGAATCTTATCATCGATGGAAGGTGGAAGTCCACTCAGATACCTCTGAATCTTGACAGTCTCATCATTGATGAATGGAACATACTTCAGTAGTTCCAAGAAACTTCGCTCGTACTCATCAATGGTCATGATGCCTAGCTTGAGTTTGAAGAACTCCTTCATCTTTCTGTCATAATATCTTTTGGTCAGGTACTTCTTCTCGAAATACCTCTTAAACTCCTTCCAAGTGATATCTTTCTCTCTGATGTGTTGCACTTGCACAAACTGATCCCACCACATGGATGCTTTTCCTTTTAGCTGGTACATCACAATTCTTCCTTCTGCATGAGTGGAGTAGTTCTGCAGTTGGAAATATTTCTTCATGCCAAGAAAGAATGTCTTAGCGTCTTCCTCCTTCTTATGTTCTCCATCAAACATTGGAGGCTTGATCTTGTTCATCTCCCCTTTCAATTCATCCTTTCCAGATTTTTGGTGTTTTCTGGTAGGGGATGGGCTTGAACTACTATGTGTTTCCCTGCCAGAATGCTTCGGGGAGAGATGGTAATGTCTGCTACCACTGCTTGATCTACTTGTGTCTCCTCTCAGGGGTTCTGACACTTCTTGATCTACTTGTGTCACTCTCTTTCTCCAATTTCTTTTCTATTCTTTCCAATCTCTTCAACATTTTTAAGTTGAATTCACCCTGCCTATCCCTAATTTTCATGAGCTTTCGGCTATTAGATCGGCGTGCTTGGGCTTCTTTCTGCAATTTTTCAATGAGTTTCATCATACGTCCTTCTTTATCTATCTCTTTTCTGTGCCCGTTAGAGTTTGTTCCTTCTACTCCCAGGTTGGCATCCTTTCCTTCTCTTTCATCCTCTGAAATGGAGGCACTCTGCACCTCTTCCATTTCCTTACTCGGCATCTATTCTTGGCTATCCTGACACTTTTTGAACTCTGCACACACAATTTGCAATCAATCCAAAGTTTTTCAAGACCTTAAACCTTCAAGAAAACTTACAACATTCATAAGCCATCATGAACAAGAAAAACGTTTTAACTTCACACAGCTTTCTGAGCTCTGTCGGCTCTGCAATTTTCAAGACTTCAGGTTTTCGGTACTCGGGAGTTCACTATGTAGTGACTCCTAACTTATTCTCGCTACAATCCATGAAATTTGAAATTTCGGTTTCCTTTCTCTTCGAGCCCACAACACAGATATTGCCCTTAAAACCTGTTACAGTTCTTCAGTCTCCGATGGCTTCGGGACTTCGGGTTTCGGTTCTTGAGACTTCCAAACTCGCTTTCCTTTCCAACCCCTGACTTCCAAAATTCTGATTTACTTTATTCTCTGAGCCCACAGCACAGCTGTCACCCTTCACCACAATGGCACGTGGTACGTTCAGGAGGGTCCACGTCACCTTTCGTGACGTCATCGGTTCCCACCACTCTTGTCTGTCTTCTCGACTCACTAGCACGTGGTACACATTCATGCACCCACATCCATTCCAAGAAAAATCCAACGGTTAGACTCCTTCCTCAAATCTACGATGCAGATATTTTCAGCGTTTCGGGGTTTCAGGCATCGGGAGTTCGTGCATCCCACATCTCAAACTTCCATTTGCCGAAATCCTGAATTACGGTTTACTCTTCCACTTGATCCGATGGTTAAGTCCTCTCCTACAATCTACAGTGTAGATCGTTTTGGGAATCCGTGTTTTGCTAACTCGACTTGTGAACACAAGGGTCTTCCTTTTTGGTTTCCTGGGTGCCGAAATGTCGTCCGGCAGCCACGTGGTTCCCCCGATGGACGATCCTGACGAATTTCAGGATTTCACGTATCACGATTTCCATGTTCTTGTGCAACTCAAAAGGGTCTTTAAACCCTGTGCACATTCCCCAGATCTGACAGTCACAAGGGTTTTCCTTCCCTTCTAAACAAATCCTAAGGCTCCAACACTTCTGGTGTGGAGTCCTCTCTCCCTGTGCCCATATACCACACAGGTTGCAGTTTCACAACACTGTTATACCTCCTGAGATTGTAAGAATGTCTAGTAACTCCTTGACACATTTGGAGCATTCCAGGGTCTGAAATCGGTCCTCCAGACACAATTTCTCCTCACACCCTCGGTCCAAAAATCACTCAATTGGCCCATCTAGGCTAAGTGTTGAAACCTTGGGCTCTGATACCAAATTGTGACACCACTTTTCGGTGCCAAGGCTTAATCGCTCTGATACCACATTGTAGCAACCTTTCTATTACCATACTTCGTGGAAATATACCACTCACTCTCAGATTATAAAACAACATGTAGAAACATAAATTAAAACATCATCTAGTACTTATCTTTGAAACAGTGGCAGTTCCACCAACCAAGTGCAGGACTTCCACAAACCTCCTAGCCTTAGACCACACTGCTCGTCAGCGCAGCAATGGATCACCCCCGAGATGGGACTAAGCTCCACCCCCAAGGTAAGGAATCCTAGGCTAGGCTGAGGTTATAGGGAAAACACAGAGTCATAAAGAAGGAATTCTCTCCCAGGAACCACTCATACTCACTTCCCACGGACTCTCCTTCCCCACATGTCTGTTCCACCACAGGAGTATACACCTTCTCTGTCACCTAGACAGTCCTTCGAATGCTAACCTCCCTTGCCTTGGGTTATAGCAACAGATTGAACCGGAAGTCTCCGAGCTCTGTGGCAGCTACAGGGTTCCTTTCAGGAGTTCTCTCCTTCCTCTGCGCATTCTCTCACCTGGAGAGAGTTACTCACAGGCCAAGAAACCTGTTCTTCCAATTCAATCACCTCTCTCACCTGGAGAGAGTGTTGTACAAACTAGCCAACAAGCCACACGCAGTCCAGCACTGCGTGGCCACAACAGCCAATGGGGAAAATAGACACGGGCTTTCCAACAGGCTCAGCAATGATAGGATGGTCTCACAGTTATGGCTTGGGGACAGAGATTCCACACATAGGCTCAATCTCTTCAGATATAGGGTGTCTCATATTTCCAGAATCAACACCGGCTATCCCCGAAATCAACACAGATTTTCCCCCCCCACAGTTTCAAAATTGCATGAGGTCTCATGCAGAGGTCGGATCGGTTCACGCTCAGACGGTCAGGTGGAATGCAGAAGGAACCCACGCAGCAGTCGGCAGGAATTTTTATATACTTGTACTAAGTTGATTCAGGATGAAAGCGTTGTCCAAGAGCTACAAAATTTATTCAAACAGTATGAGCTAGAAAAGATAAATCCCTTACTGAATAGAGAAGTACACCAAGTCTCAAAAAGGAGAAGGACAAATAAGGAACTACACTTGAATGCTCAAATTGGAGAGTATGATATAGATTATGTGGTCCTCGACTTAGGGTCGGAGATCAATGTCATGACGAAGAAAACCTAGGCACTAATGGGAAAAACTAAGTTGATCTATTCCCCTATCAGGCTTAGGATGGCTAACTAGTAGGCAGTAAGCCCCTTTTGCAGATTGGAACATGTCCATGTGGACATCAATGGAGTAAGGACGCTTATAGACTTAGAGGTGACTAAGATAGTTGATGATAGTTTTCCTTACCCTGCACTATTAGGAATTGATTGGGATTTCAGTAATTCCACTATGGTTGATTTAAAGAAAAGAAAAATGACGTTTGAAGGAGATGGTATTAGGGTCATCACACCTTTAGATCCCAATGAAGGTCAGAGATACACAAAACCCATCAAAGAAGAAGACCACGCATATGAACTAGAAAACATATACAAATTAACAGCTAAACAACAGGACTACATTAATCCTACGGTAGATGGGAATTTGAGTTGGCGAAGTGATAGCGCATGTTCATCGGATTTAGAAGAAGCACTGGAAAATTGGCATAAAAAAATGTACGAAGTATCTACAAGGATATGTCCTATATTAACCCGAGAATTTCGTTGGATTGGCACAACAGTAAGTAACTTGCCCACCTTTAACGGTCTGAATCATTTAGAAGCATTCTTGGTGAACTTTGAAGAAATTATACCAACACAACAAAGATTGTTGGCAATGGATGAGGCTCTGAAATCAACTCTAGTGAGACGGTGCGGGACACACAAAAACAATATTACAGACTGGGTACAATGTCGCACTTTGATGATAGCCCAATATTCAGAGCAAGTAGAAAGTTGTGAAGTTAGATACACAGGTCGAAGTTGTCCAAAGGACCATGTGCAAAGTTGCGAGGAAGCCTGGAGCAACATTCCTCAAGAGAAGTGGGTGCATAAATTCATCAACACACTAGACACAACCCCTATCAATTGGTACCTTCAAGCAGAACTGCGCCTCATCACTGCAAATTGGGAAGGTGTGACCCAGAACTTTGTAACTACCTTTTTTTTTTAAAGCCAATATCCTACAGTAGATCAAGCATTACAGGTCATAAGACAAAAAGTGTTCAAGGAGGAACCTAGCCTCCCTTTGGAGCAAGAAGAGGATGAATGGACTGTTCCCCTTCAAAAGTTGCAAGGTTGTTACAATATCAATGCAGTTGAAGACGATGATCCAAGGAATGTAAACATCACCGAAACAGAAGGCCAAAGAGACATAGAAGGACCAAGAGTTGAACTACATTTCATTGGACAGCTGATGAAGATCAAGAAATTCAAAATTGGAACAGAGCAGACACCAAAACTTGCAAATGTTGGAGATTATTGGGATGTTTCCACTATTGACAAGATCACAAAGTTGCTACATGAGTATCAGGACTTGCTTCCAACCAAGTTCACTGATATGAAGGGTATTAAAGGGCCTATGGGGGAGATGAGGATCCCTTTGAAACCAAATGCCAGACCAGTCAAACGAAGACCTTACATATTGAACCCTAAATATAAGGAGAAAGTGAAAATTGATCTCGATAGAATGTTGGAAGCAGGAATCATAGAACCTGTTGAAGAGTTAGAATGGATTAGCCCTATGGTGGTACAAGACAAAAAGAGAGGAGAGATCAGGATTTGTGTAGATCTTGGGAAGATGAATGATGCATGTTTGCATGACCCATTCCCTACACCATTTACTGACGAAGTGTTAGACAATGTAGGAGGACATGAGGTATATTCTTTTACGGATGGATTTTCAGGATACCATCAGATCCAGATTGCCAAGGAAGATCGCCACAAGACCACATTTGCAAAAAAATAGGGATCCTACCAATATACAGTGATGTCGTTTGGATTGAATAATTCCCCAACCATCTTTTCTAGGGTGGTGGTCGAAGTGTTTAAGGATTTTTTACATAAATTCCTGGAAGTATATTTTGATGATTGGACTGTTTTCAACATTTTGCAGAATCATATTGAATGTTTAAGAAAAATGTTGGATAAGTGCAGGCAAAGTCAAATTGCCTTAAAACTGAAGAAGTGCATCTTATTTTCACCATTCATAGTGTTGCTAGGTCATATTGTGTGTAAGCAGGGATTGATGGTAGATCCATCCAAGATTGCCATTATATTCGATGTACCTCCTCCTACTTCAGTCGAACAGTTGTGCACTGTGCTAGGACATACTGGATACTACAAGAAGTTCATGAAGGGATATGCACAAATTACTACACCCATGGAGAAGCTTTTGAAGAAAGACTGTCAGTTTCACTAGATATAAGAATGCCAACAGAGCTTCGACGCACTAAAACAGAAAATGGTTATTGCTCCTATTCTGTTTTTCCCAAATTGGAGTAAGGATTTTCATGTGCATGTCGATGCATCTTCCATTTCATTAGGAGATGTTTTAGCACAATTGGGAGCTAGAGACATCGAACACCTATTAGCCTTTTCTAGCATAAAGCTATCAACAACTGAGATTAATTACACCACCACTGAGAGAGAAGGCTTAGCCATGGTGTAGGCGGTGAAGAAGTTTTGCCACTACTTGTTGGGAGGACACTATGTTTACTGATCACTCTGCACTGAAATACTTAGTCAATAAGACAGTGTTGGGGAGAAGAATATGCAGATGCCTTTTGTTATTTCAAGAATATGATTTTGAGATCGTGGTTAAGCCAAGACAAATGAACAAAGGTCCTGGCCACTTATCGAGGTTGGAACATGGAGAAGAGCCTACTAGCTTGGAGGATACACTTTCGGATGCACAGTTGTTGGCCATTAGAAAAATCGATGATCACTTCGCAGAGATAGTTCAGTTCATGTCAACAGGAATGGCACCTAAGGAATATACAATCACCCAGAAGAAACAACTAGTAGTGCACGTTGTAGACTTTTCACTCATAACTAGACAGCTATCAAAGATGGGACCTGATGAGATATTAAGGAGGTGTGTTATGGAGGCAAAGAGAATAATGATCCTCATTGAATCTCGTGAGGGCATCACAGGAGGACACTACACAGGGAAAGAAAATGTGTAGAAGGTTCTTAGAGCTAGCCTTTGGTGGCCTACCCTACACAGAGATGATAAGGACTATTACAGAACCTGCGATGCATGTCAAAGAGTTGGGAAATTGTCCAGAAGAGATGAAATGCCTTTAGCACCACAGCTGACCCTACAAGCATTTGCAAAATGGGCCATTGACTTCGTCGAACCTTTAAACCCAACAGGGAAGTGCACAAGACCTAGATACATAATCACTGTGACCAAGTATTTGACCAGATGGGAAGAAGAAAGAGCAGTTAAGGACTGCAGTGCAACTACAGCTGCGTGCTTCATATTTGATGATATCATAACCAGGTTTGGATGCCTGAAGATCCTTATGAGTGATCAAGGCACACATTTCATTAATAAGACCGTTGAAGCCTTGAATTGAAAATTTGAAGTTCACCATTAGAAGAGCACACCCTATCATCCACAAGAAAATGGGACAGTTGGAGTATTCAATAAGATCTTGGAGACAACACTGACGAGGGTTTGCAATGTGAATAGGGATGACTAGGATTTGAGAGTACCAGCAGTATTATGGGCCTATAGAACCACTTGCATGAAATTGACCATGCACACCCCCTTCAAATTGGTCTATGTTCTAGAAGCAGTTGTACCCATGGAATATTTGGTTCCTAGTCTAAGAATTCCAGCCTTTATAGATATGGATGACACTGGAATTGTGCAAGAGAGGCTTGCGCAGTTGGTCAAACTGGAAGAAGACATATTTATTGCAGGATTTCACCAACAGGTTCAGAAAGAAAGAGAGAAGGCCTACCATGACAAACACATCCAAAAGAAGGCATTTAAGTAAGGTGATTTGGTATTGGCATATGACAGTAAGTTTATGAAGCATCCAGGAAATTTCAAAATGAATTGGCTTGGGCCATATGAGATTTCCTATGTTACAGAAGGAGGAGCTGCGTAGTTGAAGACTTTGAATGGAGAATGGAAGGAGGGATTAGTGAATGGGAGCCGGTTGAATTGTATTGCGACAACCAGCTACCTCATATCTCTTGGTAAAAGGAAAAGGAAAAGGGTCTAGGTACCAAGTGTAGTTGAAACTGGGTACCAGACACGGAAAAGATAGTCTGCACAAGGAAGGAAGGGAGAACTAGAGCTGGAAGCACAGGCTGCCCCACATAGTCTGAAGTCAAAGCACAACAAAAGGATCAGATATGAAGTGCCTCAGGACGAGTCATAGGTGAGTGTTTGGGGCCTGTTGGCTCTTAGTTATGGAAGCAAGCAAAGATAAAGGAAGAAAAGGTCAAATGTGAACTGCACGGAAGACACAGTGACTGATATTGGGTCGAAGTGAGCAAAAGAGAAGAAAAGACGATGCAAAGTAAGAGAAAGTGGGTTGTCAGACGAGAATATCGAGGATGACAGATCCGAAAGGAATACAGATCATGGACAACTCAGCAAGTGGAAAAAGATACCATTGGATGCTTTGGAGCACCGCACGACAAGGAAGGAAAGACAGGCTGGCAAAGCCCTGAAAATGGAGATCAAGTTGACCTAGGATTTTAGACACCTAGGGTTTTTGTATCTAGGGTTTTGACACTTAGGTTTTAACCTAAGGGTGTTCAAGAACTATTGTAATGTATAAATAGAGGTCTAAAGGACCTGGGATGGGTTGTTGGTATTTTTGGTTCTAGTTTTGTTATTGGCATGAGTGATTATTGTTGTGTGAGAGAGAAGTGATAGGTGTAAGAGACTTTTGGCATTGTAATATCTTCAATTGGGTGAAAATATCAGTCCTGCAAATGGGTGCGCCGGAAGGGGAGAGACGGAGAGGAGAAGAAAGAAGATCCACTAGCTAAGAGCGCAGACAAGAACTATATGCTTCATATTAATATATTATAAAGCACAGTTATGTGGATGTAGCCCTAGGGAGAGGGTGAACCACATATATCTTGTGTTGTGTGTGATTGATGTTGTGTTATTTGTCATTTGATATGATACTATTGTGATATTGAGTAGATCTGAAGTATAACTTGCGCAGTAGGTTTAAGGAATATAAAGAATACTAGGTGATTGTGTACTGATGATGTGAATCCATTCTGCATTCCCTCTAGTTGTAGACACATGTGTCCTGCAACTCCCTATAGTTACTTTGGGTGAGACTGCATCTTCTTCGCAGGTGTTACTGAAAGGGACAGTAGTTAGGGATTGTTGATGCGCTCTTGGAGTTTAACCCTGGGTCTGCCCCTGTGCCAACAGAGAGAATGCTTCAAAATGTGCAGGGAAACCTATCTCATTTTATGCATAGAATAACCATGGTTCAGGTAGAGGATCTTCCAAAAACGATGCAGTAGAAGGTAGTGGGTATGCCTCGTGCATGGGTGCCATTCTTTTAGCATCTCACAAATGTCATAGTATGCTATCATGACAAACATCTAGAACCACAGGCATAGATTTCATGGTTATTGTATCGATCAATTCTATATGTATTTTGAGGGTGTGAGCCCCAATTTTGTACTATAACAACATTTTTTTGGAGAAATGAAATATAAAAAACATTGGTCTTCGGATTTACTTATATTACAATGCATACATTGGTGAATGTTTTTTCTTTAATTTAATTATGTGACAAATTCCAATCTAAAACATAATTAGCATATGCATCGATATATAATTAGACTCTTTAGGTATGTGATTATAAGTAATAAAATCAAAATGTCGTTCCAAAAGTCATACTTGTAGAAATCATCGGAGTAGAGAAGGGTCTCGCACATGGTAACTGTCGTTCAACTAGAATACTACTAACTATGATTCCATGCAAACCTCTAAAGAACGAATACCATGTTAAATGGAATCGCGTAAAATCTCTATAACGATGTTATATTCAGCCACATTATTCGTTGATGACCCTAGACAAACGCCACCTAAAGACACCATTTGACCCTCGGGTGAGTAAACAACCCAAGCTAATTTTTGTGTATGACGACTGACATCATCTGTGAATCCTAAGTAAACTGGAGACTACGTTGACATCTTCCAACCAAGGGAAAAATCGATAAGCAAGTCAATGACACAAAGGAAAATATATATACACTAAGATACACTAGTATACAAAGAGTTACACCAAAGCTTGGGGCTCAAGCGTAATATATTTTTGAGTAGATCCCATTTATGGGCTCAACCAGCATATTCCCTTCATAATATTCTAATTTGTACACTCCTTTTTCTAAGACAAGTTGCACGATATAAGGACCGTTCCACATGGGGTTGAACTTGCCTGCCCCCAGCGGTTCTTTGGCTTGGTCATACAAGAGGAACAAGTCACCCTCAGCGTACTATCGAGGAAAGACAGACTTATCATATTGGACCTTGACACATCGTTTATTTGCTTTGACAGTCATAGAGGCATCTCGACGCTGCTCATCAGGTGTACGAGGCATTCTTCAAGATCGAAAGTGTTAGGTAGGAGCTTAACTGTCTTTCTAAGAGAAGGGATTTCACATTCAATAGTAAGGATCGACTCCACACCGTGTACTAACTTAAAAGGAGAAAAATCGATGGAAGTCTTAACCGAGGTTCGGTATGCCCAAAGTGAAGGGTAAAGCATGAGATGCCAGTCAGATTTACTCTGGCTGACAGTTTTCTGCAAAATGGTCTTGAGATACTTGGTCGCGGCCTCTACTTGTCCATTTTCCTAGGGATAGTAAGGGGAAGAATGACCATGTTTAAACCCCATTTTCAATGCTAATTATTTCATCATTTCATTCTGAAAGTGACTACCATGATCAGTGACAATCTCACTCGGGATTCTGAACTAGGTTATAATTTGATTGAACATGAAAAATGCAGCAGTATTACCATTGGATTTAATTGTAGGCATGGCCTCGTCCCACTTAGTAAAGTAGTCTATGGCCATGATAATATGTTGATTCCTCCCACTCGAAGTTGGGTTGCAATCCACAAAATCCACCCCCCACTTGGTGAAGGGACCAACAGTGATGACCAAGTGAAGAGGGGTTGCATGCGAGCGCATCTTCTAAGCAAACACCTATCAAGGGTGACACTTATTGACTGCTTCGACACAATATTTAAAAATAGACAGCCAAAAATAATCGGCTTGCAAAATATTTTGGGTTGTCACAAGCCCAGATATATGACCACCACACGCCCCACTGTGACAGTCATTAAGAAAGTTCTTAGCTTCCTCATGATTCAAGCATCAACGCAAGATATTATCTATGCCTTGGCGATACAAAGTGTCGTCGATGATAAGGTATTTCTTAGCTTGATATTGTATGTGTCATCGATCGTCTCTCGAAACATGTTGAGAGAACTTCAAGGTTTGAATATAGATCAAAATGTCTCCATACGAGGGGTCTGAAGATGAGACAAAAAAAATGTGTTCATCCGCAAAAGAATCATCATGAATAACATCCTCATCTAACCGAGGGAAGTGCGATATTAACTCGTAAAAAACTAGTGATTTCTTGGATTTTTCCAAAGCAAAATCGAGATCAAACTCTTGCAAGATGACAATCCATTTATAATATTTTCCACCTATGATATGCCTAGTAAGGACGTATTGAAATGGATTGACATGAGAAACTAGGATAGTTTTGCAAAGAAATATATAGTGTCGTAACCTTTGAACCGTGTGTATGGAAGCCAAAGCTAGCTTCTCAACATGAGAGAACTTGAGTTCAGGACCAACTAAATTTTAACTAAGGTAGTAGACGACGTGCTCATGGAGCTCATCATCCTCCTGAACTAAAACCATACCAATCGTCCCTTCGAACGTGGATATATAAAGAAAGTAATCTATGTTGTAGTCTGGAGGCTTCAGCAGATGCGTCAATACCAAGGCTTTCTTAAGAGCATCGAAGGATTCTTGGGCTCACTCATCCCATATAAACGGAGTGTCCTTCTTCAAGAGATTCATGAAACCCTTACTAATATTGGCATAGTTTACTATAAACTGATGTAAGAAGTTAGCTTTCCCCTATAAACATTGAAGTTTATGAATATTGTATGGTGGAGGCAATCGAATTATTGCCTCAACCTTTAAAGGATCCACAATGATCCCAGTCTCAGAGACTAAGAATCCTAAAAGACAACCTGACCTAGCACAAAAGTTGCACTTATGAGGGTTTAAACGGATGCGATAATAGTAACATCTTTCAAAAACTAGTCGAAGGTGGGTAGAGTGATCCACTCTCTTGCAAGAGTGAGTAGCGAGATTATCGAGATAAGATTTGACTATATTCTTGAGATCATGAAAGGAAAAGGTCATGGCTCATTGGATGGTTGCTCCAGTGTTTTTAAGGCCGAAAGGCATTTTCCGGTATGTGAAAGTACCCCAAGGACAAATAATTGTCATCTTATGTTGATCTTCAGGTTTAATCTGAATTTGGTTGTATCCTAAAAATACATACATTAAAAAAAAAACCTTGCTTCCTGCACACTCATCGAGAATCTGATCAATGAAAGGTGTTGGGAAGTTGTCTTTAGGACAGGCCTTATTCAAGTCTCGAAAATCCATACACACACGGATGGTTCCTTGCTTCTTATTCACAGGAACGGGGTTGGATACTCATTCAGTCAAGGGAACCGGGTAGACAAAACCAACATTAAGAAATTTTTCCACCTCTACCTTAATAACAGGGGCCTTCCTAGGATTAACATATTTAAGTCGTTGTCGAACAAGTTTAGCATCTAGGTAGGTTTTAATATCACATTCGACAATACTAGGGTCGATTCATGGCATTTCTTCATATGACTAGGCGAATACGTCATGGAATTCCTTGAAGAGATCGGTGTAGATATGAATTTCTTCAGGTGAAAAATATTCACCAATATATAAATTTTCAACTTTACCAGGAATACGAGAGATCTCAATCATGATGGTAGGACAAATACTCGCCATGTTTCCTTCGGCATAAATTTTGTGTGTATCAAGTGGAACTACGACATCACTGACTATCTCACTCAAGGTAGATCTAAAATCATCTTGTTCAATCCTAGCAAGATCTGGGAGGAAGTAAGAGCGATGATGCAAATCATCACATGGCCTATAAAAACCTTTATGATTGCTTCATCTAAAGGTAAAGTATCATCAAATCAATCATGTGAGAAAGATGATGAAGTGGCCCATACGGGATTAAGAACAGGATCCTCCTCGTTCTTCTACGAGGAGACAGGATCTGAGTTGACATAAGAGTCAAGAACAACATGATACACTATCTTTGTCAGTCACAGTGGCATTTCCATTCCAATATGTAACTGACCTTCATAAGACAGGTTTGGGGAAGGTAGGGTCCAAGGATCATTAAAATATGAAGTGCGGAAAGGAACGGACCTCATTGACAAAGCAGACCTACTGGACATGGCATAGATATGATGAATTGGTGCCACGAAATCAAATGTACCCATAAGGGAGGAATAGATTTCGACACCAATATCCTCAGTTGTTAGCTGAGAATTGTTGATCATGGGGATCAAAGGTCCAACTAATGCATTGGGTCTAGCGTGCGCAAAGGAGAATTGATCGTTCGTCACGATTTTCCCATCACGAGGAAAACATAAGTATGGAAAACGAATGATATGACTATAGTCATAGCATAATTCTAGTTACTCCCTAGTAATAACTTATAGTCAAGGGGCGCATCAACCACCTCGACATCCACCTCCACCATCTTCCCACCTAACTAGACCGGAAAGGTAGGAAGAATATCATGGGGACGGAAAGAACCACCATCAAATGTGGTCAACATGGTAAGATATTGAGAGAGGGTTGGAGATCCAATGGATTTTCAACAGGTTTGGTACATCACACATGTTGCAGCGCCTTCATCAATAACAGCACGCTTGATGGTATACTTTGATTAATTCGCATGGATTTGAAAGTCCACATGGTAGGGCAAGTGACGCTTTACATACATGATGTCAAACTTGATAACCTTAGAGCCACAAGGGCCTAGAGATCCTAATGTAGATAACAAGGCATTCCTTTGTGAAGGACACGTCTAGAGTACCTCCAAAGTCGACATCACGCAAGGGGTTTGACCCAGATCCTCCACAATAGAGTAGTTATGGGAAGCTTTAGCATTAGGGTTGTGGGTAGAGTGTTCGAGTACTCGTTTCGGAATAGTAGGCAGAGGCTCTGGCATTTTTATCTGTAAAGGAATCTCTGGAGGAGGGGGAGACTCTAGACCTAGAACAGCCTGTGAAGAACTGTAATCATGAGACAAAGTGGCTTAATCTAAGACTTGACCATATTTATGCATAGACAGTCACTGTCTTGCGCCAATGGTTTTTGACTCCCACTCGCCGCATTTTTGGCATTAGAGGAGCTCAAGGCCATGTGTTTATTATGCAGAAAAGGATTAGTCAGCACAACAGGCGGTAGAGATAAAATACTCGCAACTTCCTCGAGTTTGGGGCACAAGTGGGTAAGATGATCATCAGTACAAAGATTACAATGAATTTTACCTTAAGCTTCTCTTTCTTTCCCTCACCGACATTAACTCTGAATCTATCATTGTTAGTGTTGTCCTTGGTTTTATTATCATTCCTCCCACCCTTATGATTGTTACCATGTCTTTTCCTTTTATTCCCTCATGTTTGATGGTTACCATTCAGGTTGGTCGATGATTGCATAGAATGTACATATGTCGATTGAGTGGGAGTGGAGGACAAAGATGAAGCTTGTCCTCCTACAGACTGGCTTAGAGACAATTCTTTCAACTGGCTTGATCCGGATTATTTTCGGCATGAAATAAGAGCGGAGATATAATAAAGAAATGCACAGAGATATTGCAGATATTCAATAATATAACAGAAATGTATCAGAGATGCAACCATAAACATAGATATGCAGTAATACACGATTTCTATTAATCAAAGAAATGTACAGAGACTGTAAAAATACAGAGAGAAAGACTCGCTAGAATGGTGGCAGCTTATCTCTGAGAAGAGATGTGACGGCTACTCGCATTCGCAAGAAGATGATTACAATGAGGCTCTGAAGGCCCTTTTACAATAAACGGGAATGCCAAAAGTCCTAGACATCCAAAAACCTAACCCTAGGAGATGAAGCACCAAAAGTCATGTGGGCCCCGTTTGGGTAAGTGAGTACATCAACTTCCCAGGGTCGTAACTTTTGCATACGATCTCTGTTTTAGGCGTGTGATAGCTCGTTGGAAAGGTATTGTCAAGGAGATTAATTTTGGGGGCTCAATCATGCCTTCGGATATCATTGAGAACCTAGATCTTGAAAAACCTTCATTTGGACCCTCAAAATGGCCCCAGAAGTTAAAACTTGCTAAAAATAGTAAATTGCCAAAATGGCCAGAAAACTGTTTTGAGCCATTTGGAAAAGGTGGGTGGACACTGATATCCACCTAGATCAATCCTCCCTCCTTAGGAAGCATTGGTCTCCATTGCATTGAGTTCCCGAGGGAGAGGGAAAAGCATTTGTTGAATCTGCATCTTGGTGAGCTGCTTGTCTTGCTGGAGAAGTCATGCTACTTAGTTTGTGGAAATCTGTCACGAACCTGTGGATGGAAGGTTTGGATATTTTTAACCAGTCTGGTTATTTTAGATGACTGTGTGTAGAAGGAATCTTCGTGCTTTGCTGCAACCTTGTCGAAATGCTTTTGCTGGATAGAAGGTGCTTTGGCCGAAGCTGTGGTGGCTGCAGTATCCTTCTGTTCACTCGTTGAACAGATTGTGGAGAAGATGAATTTTGTAGTATGAGATACTACCTTGCGACACTGTTTAGGTGGGGCAGTAGTTGGAACTACCTCTGGTATCCTGTAGAGATGACCCCCCAGAGTAATAATGACACTACGGGGTCGAGACACATAGATAGCATGGTGTTTCCACATATATGGTTGGCCCAAGAGAACATCACAGACATCCAGTGGGGAAACATCACATAATACCTCATCGTTGAAGGGTTGGATGTCGTATGACAATCAACACTGTTGGCTGACATGAAGATCTCGTCCTTGGTGAAGCCACCCAATGTTGTATGGTTACGGGTGTGGTGTTGTCGACAATCCCAACTGTTTGACGACCTCTGCTGAGATGAGGTTCTTCTAGCTTCCGCTATCAACAATAAAATGCAGCAAGGTCCCCTTCACCTACATCTGTGAATGAAAAAGGTGCTCCCCCTCTTCTGGATCTATTGGTTCTTTTGGTTGAATTGTTGCAGTCGCAACAATAGCAGTGGGATCTACGTCGATGATCTGTCTTTTACCAGTATTTTTGGAATCAGATTTTGAATCAGGGTTCGGCTCCTTGTCTTTGATCTCGGCCACCAATGACTGTTTTGAGTGACATTCATCGATGTTGTGCCAATGGATTTTTTGGAAATCGCACCATTTTCCGGTGTCCTTCTTTGTCTTCCCGTGACCCTTCTTTTCCTGTGGCTTGGACTGGTTTTCAGGAGACTGTTTGCTAGGGTTGTCTTTGTCATACTTTGGTTGTTGTGGATTTGCAGACCAGAACTCCCGTTTGTTCTGGTGCTTAAATTTCTTCTCGATTTTAACAGCATATCAATAGGCCGCACCGAGTGATGAGATGTCCAGAAAATCCATTTCAGTTTGGATGTATCTATGTAGAGCCCCACGGTATTTCAGAACCAAATGTCATTCAAAGTCTTTGATACCCAGCTTGGTGCGCAAGGTATGGAAGCTATTGGTGAACTCTGGAACTGATTGGCCCTTCTCTTGCCGTAGTGTGGTCCATCTCATGTACTGGTCCTCATAGTTTCCAACAGGGTAGTACTGTTCCTTTACCGCATCCAAAAAAAATTCCCAAGTGGGCTCGGCCCCATATATTATAGAATCCTTTGTGGAACTCTTCTCCCAGTAAGTTTCCCACCAATGTTTGACATCGGGGAGAGCCTTAAAGAGTGCGAAGGTGATCTTTTCCTTATCTGAAAAATTATGAACAGAGAAATAACCTTCTAGCAAATTTAACCATTTATCTAGGGCATCTGCATCTATTTGACCTTCAAATACGGGAATATCAAAATTAACCTATACCTTGAAAGGCGAGATGCCTCCAAAGTGGTTTCTTGATGAATATGCGTCTGATGCTATTGGCAGGCATTGAAGGATGTGTGAAAAATTCTCCATCATTTCGTCCCTCTGTCGCGTGAGAGCTTGCTCAAGAAACAGACTGATAGGATCGTCTGCTCCACAATTTTTCTTTTCTTCTGGCATTGAGGTTTTCTTGGGTGTGTGAGAGCGATTTTCCTAGAGAGAGACAAGCTCGAGACCCAACTTTCTATACTCGGACCTCATCGGGGACATGCACTGAAAAACAATCAAGAGCAGCCTGCTCTGATACCACTGATCCAGATTATTTTCGGCACGAAATGAGAGAAGAGATATAATAAAGAAATGCACAGAGATATTGCAGATATTCAATAATATAAAAAAAATGTATCATAGATGAAACCATAAACATAGATATATAGTAATACATGATTTCTATTAATCAGAGAAATGTACAGAGACTGTAAAAATACAGAGAGAAAGACTCGCTAGAATGGTGCCAGTTTATCTCTGAGAAGAGATGTGACGACTACTCGCATTCGCAAGAAGATGATTACAATGAGTCTCTGAAGGCCCTTTTACAATAAATGGGAATGCAAAAATTCCTAGACATCCAAAAACCTAACCCTAGGAGATGAAGCACCAAAAGTCATGTGGGCCCCGTTTGGGTAAGTGAGTACATCAACTTCCCGGGGTCGTAACTTTTGCATATGATCTTCGTTTTAGGTGTGTGATAGCTTGTTGGAAAGGTATTGTCGAGGATTTCATTTTGGGGGCTCAATCATGCCATCTGATATCATTGAGAACCTTGATCTCGAAAAACCTTCATTTGGACCCTCAAAATGGCCCCGGAAGTTAAAACCTGCTAAAAATAGTAAATTGCCAAAAGGGCCAAAAAACTGTTTTGAGCCATTTGGAAAAGGTGGGTGGACACTGATATCCACCTAGATCAATCCTCCCTCCTTAGGAAGCATTGGTCTCCATTTCATTGAGTTCCCGGGGGAGAGGGAAAATCATTTGTTGAATCTACATCTTTGTGAGCTGCTTGTCTTGCTGGAGAAGTCACGCTGCTTAGTTTGTGGAAATCTGTCACGAACCTGTGGACGGAAGGTTTGGACCTTTTTAACCAGTCTGGTTATTTTAGATGACTGTGTGTAGAAGGAATCTTTGTGCTTTGCTGCAACCTTGTCGACCTGCTTTTGTTGGATAGAAGGTGCTTTGGCCGAAGTTGTGGTGGCTGCAGTATCCTTCTGTTCACCCGTTGAACAGATTGTGGAGAAGATGAATTTTGTAGTATGAGATACTACCTTGCAGCACTGTTTAGTTGGGGCAGTAGTTGGAACTACCTCTGGTATCCTGTAGAGATTACCCCCCAGAGTAATAATGACACTACGGGGTCGAGACTCATAGATAGCATGGCGTTTCCACATATATGGTTGGTCTAAGAGAACATCACAGACATCCAGTGGGGAAACATCACATAATACCTCATCCTTGAAGGGTTGGATGTCGTATGACAATCGACACTGCTGGCTGACACGAAGATCTCATCCTTGGTGAAGCCACCCAATGTTGTATGGTTGCGGGTGTGGTGTTGTCGACAATCCCAACTGTTTGATGACCTCTGCTGAGATGAGGTTCTTCTGGCTTCCGCTATCAACATTAAAATGCAGCGGGGTCCCCTTCACCCACATCTGTGAATGAAAAAGGCGCTCCCCCTCTTCTGGATCTGTTGGTTCTTCTGGTTGAATTGTTGCAGTCGCGAAAATAGCAGTGGGGTCTACGTCGATGATCTGTCTTTTACCAGTATTTTCAGAATCAGATTCTGAATCAGGGTTCATCTCCTTGTCTTTGATCTCGACCACCAATGACTGTTTTGAGCGACATTCGTCGGTGTTGTGCCAATGGTTTTTGTGGAAATCGCACCATTTTTCGGTGTCCTTCTTTGTCTTCCCATGACCCTTCTTTTCCTGTGGCTTGGAATGGTTTTCAGGAGACTGTTTGTTAGGGTTGTCTTTTTCATACTTTGGTTGTTGTGGATTTGCAGACCTGAACTCCCATTTGTTCTGGTGATTAAATTTCTTCTCGATTTTAGCAGCATATCAATAGGCAGCACCGAGTGATGAGATGTCCAGAAAATCCATTTCAGTTTGGATGTATCTATGTAGAGCCCCATGGTATTTCAGAACCAAATGTCATTCAAAGTCTTTGATACCCAGCTTGGTGCGCAAGGTATGGAAGCTATTGGTGAACTCTGGAACTGATTCGCCCTTCTCTTGCCGTAGTGTGGTCCATCTCATGTACTGGTCCTCATAGTTTCCAACAGGGTAGTATTGTTCCTTTACCGCATCCACAAAAAATTCCCAAGTGGGCTCGGCCCCATATATTATAGAATCCTCTGTGGAACTCTACTCCCAGTAAGTTTCCCACCAATTTTTGACATCGGGGAGAGCCTTAAGGAGTGCGAAGGTGATCTTTTTCTTGTCTGAAAAATTATGAACAGAGAAATAACCTTCTAGCAAATTTAACCATTTATCTAGGGCATCTGCATCTATTTGACCTTCAAATACG
>ML794949.1:203712-234676 GCA_009831015.1 Picea engelmannii
CAAATACTTCAATAAACTCAAAAATTTGATTTTCCAATGTTTTCGAAAAGACAAAAACAAAATCTTGAAAGAAAACATGGTGTTCACTTTCCAAGAAGAACTCTGATAAATGAGAAAAGAAAATCAAACCGTAAATAATCAAATGGTAACAACCCAACCAACACTTTCAACGAAAGTAAAAACACAAAGCAAACCAATGACTTCCTCAATGCAAATGAAAAATGTTCTTTCAAACCAACAAGCAAATGAGAAACACCAAGCACTTAACTCTCAACCAATCACAGGTGCTCAGCCAATCTGACCCACTCAACTCCAGAAGTCAGAGAGAATGAAAAATGCCAATAAGAGCCAAGAAATGAAAGTCAAGCTACAAAGGGCAAGAAAGACCTTGAAACCCTAAATCCGTTCGAGCATGCTAACTAAAGAAAGATATATGTAAATCAATGATCTAATAAGCCAAAAAGATGTAATTTAACAAATCTGAGCAGTTGAAAAAGTCAAAACTCAATTCCAAAATTTTCAAAAATCTTGCTCGCAGGCAAGCAGTGTAACACAGTGCGAGAAGATAGTATTCTCGCAGACCACCTTAAAGCAAGGTGTGAGGTGTTCACACTGGACCCTATATGCAGGATGCGAACCTGGCTAGTTCTCGCAGGCTGTAAATACACACAGTGCGAGAATTCTTGAAGATAATAAAAATTTTGAAAATGCAAGCAAAATTCAAACTGGCTTATAGACCCAGAAGGTCTCTCAGGATATCCTGAGGACTCAGACACTGACAAAACAGGAGAAAAATGCAAATAGAGAAAATGGCCATAGAAAATTCAAAAACCATAAAGAAAAAGGGAATAGATCCCCAGTGGAGTCGCCAATTTTGTTTCAGGATTAATCCGTGAGTGCGGACACAAACCGATCTCCCTAGATCCACCTGGATCTAGAACAAAACAGGACAGAATAATACACTTTCCCTAGATCTAGACTATTAAATGAACTAAGAGACTAGGATCAAGCACATACCTTATGAATGCTTTCCTTAGGTCTCTGTTGTTCCAAGCTTCGCTCCAATGTCCTTGTCCCATTCAGATCACAACAATACAAACCAATCGAAGTGAAGGAAGATCAATATATTCAATAGCTAATCTATACATATGATCAAGGAGTTATGTAATAAAGTGGCATCATCTTTATGGGAAAGGGACATATTACTGTATTAAATTGATAGAAAGTAAAACTTACAACCTAAGCCTTGATGTTGTAGATCTCCTTTCGATGGATCCTAACTCTGACACACACAGTTGCTCATGCATGAAGAAAATCAACCACTTTTGTTGACCTTGTTGTTGTCTCTAGTTGTTGTAGCATCAGTCCTTCATACAATCTTGCACTAATTCTCCAATAAATCTCTTACTAGCTTGTTGCTTAACCTTTTCCATGAGCAATCTCCTCAATATATAGGAGAAGATAAATTAGTTATTTGGATAGGAAATGATCCCAAGATATCAGGAAAACCAGTACTTAGATAACCATTCGCTAGCCAACTCATTCTTCTCGAAGATTCCCTTCTAGAAGGCTCGAGAACTTCATCTTTTTCTCCCTTTAGAAGATGTTTTCACCCTGACAGTTAGGTACAGTGCGAACCCCTCGCACCCTAGCTTAATGCAGCCTGCGAGAATCAGGCATTCTCGTAGGTAAATATATAAGTAGCCTGCGAACCTCCTTTAAAAGCATGATTTCTGGAAGCAAACAAAGGTAACTTTTCTCAGGAAAGTGTTCTTAGTGAAGAGCTTGATTTTCCATCATCATAACATCATCACGATGACCAAAATTATGGATAACAATTGGAAATATCTGAGGGCAGTTGGAACTCTGGGAGCCACGGTGCTCTAAGACTTCCTAAGTTGGCCTGTTGTTGAAGCCCAAGGAAAGGGAGGTGTAGCAGTCGATGGACTATGTGACAGTGAAGGTGTACACTCCTGGGGTGGGATAGGCATGTGGGGAAGAGATATTGTGTATTGGAGTGTTGCTGAGGTTTGGTACCTTGGTCTAGACCATGTGATATGGAAGTCTTCTCAATAAAAAGGTAGAGCAAGAAGGTGTCTTGCAAGTGCATCTGGTGCGCATATTGGATCGGAAGAGAAAACATCTCCAGAATCAAGCCATAGGGCTTGTAAAGGTCCAATGGACCTGGTACGGTCCTGAGGACACGACATGGGAGCATGAGGATGATATGCGGGCAGAATACCCACATATTTTTGAAGATTTTGAAAATCTTGTTGATGTTGTGTAAAGAGTTGCACTAAGAACAGTGAAAAAATAAGGGGAGGGGATTGTAATATCCCCAAGGATGAGCCCTAGTTGTATTTATAAATTGTAAAGATGTTTTGTAGGTTGGTGAGTCGAGTGTTGATAAGTTGGTGGGTGTATGTGTTTATTATGCCAGAAATTCTAAGTGTTAAAGGCCAAGAGCCTGATTTTGTATATGTAACTATGCAGATCATTAATAAAATATAAACATCACTGCATGCAGACCGACCATGAAGAAAGATTGTTGGGGGAATAAGCTTCCACAAGGTTGGGTAAGGGAGGAGGCTAAGTGTGTGGGACTAGGGGCTAAGCTAAGGGGCTTACCTCTAAAGGGGATCATAATTTATTATTATTCCAAAGTTGTGTAAAAGACATATTTTTATCCTAAGTTTTGGGAGAGGCAACATGTGCAAAAGGAAATGCATGCAGCTCCATGAAGACAAGTGTCGACTTGGGTGAATGAAGTTAAAGTTGCAGAAGTTAGCCATTTTGGGGGTTTTCTCATGTATTATGTCATCCTTCGCTTAATTTCATTGGGATCTGGGGCGTATGAACCATTTTCCTCTGCGTCTACATCTACATACCCGCGCACAGTGAAGGAAACCCTCATAGGAAGGTTGTTCACGGGTCATTCTTCCATCCTCCACTTGATTCTCTTTTCCATTCCCCATCCTTCATGAATTTCATTTAGCTCTGCGATCGACCTCTACGTTGACTCCTTGTCACGCACACTGAAACCAATGGCAAACTCATGGACTGAGTTGTGTCTCCTTTGAAGTCCAAGAACCCTATAAGTGTTTGAACCGTGTTGTGTCTTAGTGTGTACTGTTGCCATTTTTGGATGTCCATACCCAAATTCATGTTGTTTTTGTCACTATGAGTTAACCGAATTGCTATTGTTTTTTTTTTATCCTCACCTTGTGAGAATTGAGTTGAAACTGGTTGAAGAAGTGGGTTGTCAGGCCCATGGTAGAAGAGGCAGGTTGTCAGGCCTATGAGCATCTCTCTCCAGGTGAGAGAGTTTGTTGGGAAGTGGTTTTCTCCCAGAGAGAGTCCAGTAGTTATGGAGCTCTGATAATTCTTAATCTGGCCTATTGTCGAGACCCTGAGAGGGAGGTGAAGCAGTCGATGGACTATGTGACAATGAAGGTGTATACTCTCGGGTGGAATAGGCATGTGGGGAATGCGATTTTGTGAGTAGTGGACGTAAGAAGGCTCCTAGAGAGAATCCTTCCAGTTGCATTGTGCATTTTCCTGTAACCTTAGCCTAGTATAGGATTTCCTTTCCCTAGGTGGATCTTAGTCCCATCTCGAGGGTGACCCACTGCTGAGAGTGATGAGCAGCGTGGTCTATGGCTGGGAGGTTCGTGGAAGGTATGCACGCAATTGGTGGTGTTATTCCAGTTGAAAGATAAGTATCATTTATGTGTTTAATTGTATGTTATGAATGTATATGATGCTTGAATGTTATCATGTATTTCATTGTGTATGTGTATTTATTGCCTATTACATTTGAATCTGTATGGTAGCAGCAACTCTATGTTATGTGTTTTATTTCAATTAAAAATGCATGTTATATATTTATATGTGATTGTTCCATAGTGGTAGCATTACTTGACCTTTGTGAAGGGACGGGGATGCTACAGTTTGGTATCACAACTAATTCATAGTTGAGTAGTGGCATTGCCCAAGCCGGTTGATGGCTGGGTATGTTACAATCTTCTCGAAGGGTATTTTTCAGTCCACAATTTTTCCAACAGGGAAAATATTACTTTTGCACTCCTCAAGGTCGTCCCCCATGTTAAGGAATGGTGGGATACTTACTCTAAGCAAAGGGCCATAAAGGAATCTAAAATATTTGTGGTCACCCCTACATGGGATTCCTTCAGGGTTGCCATTAAAGAACAACACTACCATGTTGGAAGCTACAAGGAGCAGTACACAAGATGGACCATGCTGCATCAGGAAAGGGAGCAGACATTACCAGATTTCATCAATATTTTCCATACCCTATGCACCAAATTGGGTATCAAATACTTTGAATGGAATATGGTGCTCAAATACTACGGTTGTCTACATAGATACATTCAAATATAAATGGATCTTCTAGACATCGCATCGTTATGTGCGGCTAATAGATATGTTGTCAAGATCGAGCAAAAATTTAAGCAGAAGAGGCAAGAGTATAGATCTGTAAACTCCTCATAGCCGAAGCAGGGAAAAGGCATCCCCAACCCACAACACAAGGGACAGAGAAAATATGGCCACTCTCAGGACAACCAGTCCAAGCCGCAACCCAAGAAGGGTAATGAGAATTCAAATAAGGACATGGGAAAGTGGTGTGAATACCATAAAATCCCTTGGCACAACACTGAGGAATGTCGCTCCAAGTAGTCACTGGTGGTTGAGATGAAATCTTCCGAGTCAGAGGCAGATTCGAACTCTGAATCAAATCCAGAAGGAGGGAAGTGGATTATCGAGTTTCATCATACGTCCTTCTTTATCTATCTCTTTTCTGTGCCCATTAGAGTTTGTTCCTTCGACTCCCAGGTTGACATCCTTTCCTTCTCTTTCGTCCTCTGAAATGGAGGCACTCCGCACCTCTTCCATTTCCTTAATCGGTGTCTATTCTTGGCTGTCCTAACACTCATTGAACTCTGCACACACAATGTTCAATCAATATGAAGTTTGTCAAGCCCTTAAACCTTCAAGAAAACTTACAACATTCATAAGCCATCGTGAACAAGAAAAACGTTTTGACTTCACAAAGCTTTCTAAGCTTTGTCGACTTTGAAATTTTCGAGACTTCGGGTTTTCGGTACCCAGGAGTTCACTATGCAGTGACTCCTAACTTCTTCTCGCTACAATCCCCGAAATTCATAATTCCGGTTTCCTTGCTCTCCAAGCCCACAGCACAGCTATCGCCCTTAAAAATTGTTACAGTTCTTCAGTCTTCAATGGCTTCGGGACTTCGGGACTTCGGTTTCGATTCTTGAGACTTCCAGACTCACTTTCCTTTCCAACCCCTGACTTCTGAAATTCTGATTTACTTTATTCTTTGGGCCCACAACACAGCTATTTCCCTTCACCACAGTGGCACATGGTATGTTCAGAAGGGTCCTCGTCACCTTCGGTGACGTCATCGGGTCCCACCACTCTCGCCTGTCTTCTCGACTCACTGGCACATGGTACACATTCATGCGCCCACATCCATTCCAAGAAAAATCCAACGGTTAGACTCCTTCCTCAGATCTACGACACAGATCTTTTCAGTGTTTCTTGGTTTCGGGCATCAGGAGTTCATGCATCCCACATCTCGAACTTCTATTTGCTGAAATCACGAATTACGATTTACTCTTCCACTTGATCCGACGGTCAAGTCCTCTCCTACGATCTATGGTGTAGATCATTTCGGGAATTCATGTTTCGCTAACTCGCAACTTGCAAACACAAGGGTCTTCCTTTTTGGTTTTTCGGGTGCTGAAACGTCGTCCGACAGCCACGTGGTTCCCCCGATGGATGGTCCTAATGAATTTCAGGATTTCGCATATCGCGATTTCCAAGTTCCTATGCAACTCAAAAGGGTCTTTAAACATGTGCACATTCCCCTAATCTAACGGTCACAAGGGTTTTCCTTCCCTTCCGAAAAGATCCTAAGGCTCCAACACTTCTGGTGTGGAGTCCTCTCTCCCTGTGGCCATATACCACACCGGTTGTGGTTTCACAACACCGCTATACCTCCTGAGCTAGTAAGAACATCTAGTAACTCCTTGACACATCTGGAGCATTCCAGGGTCCGAAATCGGTCCTCCAGACACAATTTCTCCTCACACCCTCGGTCCAAAGACCACTCAACTGGCCCATCTAGGCTCAGTGTCGAAACCTTGGGCTCTGATACCAAATTGTGACACCACTTTTCAGTTCCAAGGCTTAATCTCTCTTATACCACATTGTAGTAACCTTTCTATTACCATACTTCATGGAAATATAACGCTCACTCTCAGATTATAAAACAACATGCAGAAACATAAATTAAAACATCATCTGGTACTTATCTTTGAAACAATGGCAGTTCCACCAACCAAGTGCAGGCCTTCCACAAACCTCCTAGCCTTAGACCACACTGCTCATCGGCTCAGCAGTGGATCACCCCCGAGATGGGACTAAGCTCCACCCCCAACGCAGGGAATCCTAGGCTAGGTTGAGGTTACAGGGAAAACATAGAGTCACAAGGAAGGAATTCTCTCCCAGGAACCACTCATACTCACTGCCCACAAACTCTCCTTCCCCACATGCATGTTCCACCCCAGGAGTATACACCTTCTCTGTCACCTAGATAATCCTTCGGCTGCTAACCTCCCTTTCCTTGGGTTACAGCAACAGATTGAACCAGAAGTCTCTGAGCTCTGTGGCAACTACAGGGTTCCTTCCAGGAGTTCTCTCCTTCCTCTGCACATTCTCTCACCTGGAGAGAGTCGCTCACAGGCCAAGAAACCTGTTCTTCCCATTCAATCACCTCTCTCACATAGAGATAGTGTTGTACAAACTAGCCAACAAGCCACATGCAGTCCAGTACTGCGTCGCCACAACAGCCAACAGGGAAAACAGACACGGGCTTTCCAACAGGATCAACAATGACAGGATGGTCTCACGGTTATGGTTTGGGGACAGAGATTCCACACATAGGCTCGATCTCTTCAGAAAGAGGGTGTCTCAGCCTTCCAGAATCAACACCGGCTATCCTCGAAATCAACACAGACTTTTCCCCCCCACGGTTTCAAAATTACACGAGGTCTCATGCAGAGGTCGGATCGGTTCACACTCAAACGGTCAGGTGGAATGCAGGAGGAACCCACACAGCAGTCAACGGGAATGGAAGTTGAACCCCCAACATGGCTCATCTTAGCCCTTTTATTTGCATACGCCTGGGTTGACACTTGTCACCCATGCAACTGCATGCATTCCTTCAGCACACGTTCCTTCCATTTGGAAGTTGCTTGTCTTTCCAAAAAGAACTTAGGATAAAATATATTAATCACATGTCTTTTTGGAATAATATAAAAATATTATTCCCAAGTCTTAAGCCCTTAGGCTTAGCCCATATTCCCACCTTCCAGCCCCTAATTTATTGCCCACTCTATGGAAGCTCAATCCCCCATCACTCATTCATCGTGGTCGATCTGCACGCGGTGGTGTTTATATTTTATTAATGTGTTACATACATACAGGTGCAAAATCAGGCCCTTGGCCTCCAACCCTTAGGCTCTCTGGCCCAACAATCACATAAGCTCATCATCTTATACAAACTTGGCTCACCATCCTATAACACATATTTACAATTCATTTCATACATCAGACTTACAAAGGGATCGATCTTGGGGACACTACAGATATGTTTCTTTTGTGATATTGAGTAGATCTGAAGTATAACTTGCGCAGTAGGTTTAAGGAATATAAAGAATACTAGGTGACTGTGTATTGTTGTTGTGAATCCATTATGCATTCCCTCTGGTTGTAGACACCTATGTCCTGCAACCCCCTATAGCTACTTCAGGTGAGACTGCATCTACTTCACAGGTGTTGTCGAAAGGGCCAATAGTTAAGGCTTGTTGGTGCGCTCTTGGAGTTGAACCCTGGGTCTGCCCCTGTGCCAACAAATGGTTCTATTGTCAGGACAGGAATCTTCTTGAGGGAATTTCAAGATGGTTTCCATCAAAGACAGAGATTTAGAAGTGGATAGAAGATCAAGAAAAAGACTTTGTTGAAGCCCAGAATAAGAACCCTAATCTTACTACAGAGGATTGGCTGGAAAGATATATCTTTATTGATATACATGAGATTTTCTTTAGAGGAATCCATAGGGAGTTATACAAGTAGCTAGCTAGGTTAGGAGATACCCAATTTGAGATCAAATCTAGGCCACATGTGGTTTGGACGTCGGTGTTGATCAAGAAGGTCAAGAGAGTTGATAACGTTGTGTCAAGAGCAGTAGATCACTAGTTCGATAGTACCATTGGAAGGTATATCACTGAGTTTGTTGTTGACAGAGTAGAATTGTATAGCCAAGCAGAGAGATATTTCTTTAAGGGACCTAGAGGAAAAATTTTGAAGATCAAGATGTTATCGTATGAGAAGAACATCTTGAAGATATAGTAGTTTGTTGGATTGAAGAGCTAATGTTCAAGAATTCATACATCAACAGCAACACAGAGGCTGGACATACGTACAGTGTGAGAGTGTTCAGAGAAGTTCCTCTCACGAACCTGTTTAAGCATAACTACGGGGACAAGGGTTTCTATGGTGGAGAAGAGGCAGATATGATAGACGAAGAGCATTCAGAATCCACTAGGATAGAGGAACCTTTCCAAGAAGAGCCAGAAACTTCAGGAATTGCATCGACTATCAAAGTAAATACTATTAATCCTTTTGTTGTTTCAGTGACATTAAGCAATCAGAGTAATCAAAGTCACCAGAGTGCTCAGAGAATTGTTACTAGTAGTCTTCCACATACTCAGTCAGGAAACCTAGGAAGATCTATGGTAGATGAGATGAGGTTACCCACCTTCAGAGGACATGGATCTCAAGATCCTGATCAGCACTAGTTTCTATGTGAATCCATATGGATTATTAAGAACATCACTAATGAAGTTGTCAAATGAGCTAAGTTTAGTACTACCCTAAGAGACAGTGCATTGAGTTGGTACATGAAGTTTGTTAATGGAATTGCCCAACCTAAACCGTTGAATGAGATCAAGAACGCATTGATTGCCGAATTCAATAAACCCAATTCGGAGTCACAATGCATTACAGAACTGAAAGAAATCAAGGAGAGAATAGTTGAACCCATATGGGAGTTCAATCAGAGGTTTAAAACCTTGACAGACCACTTGGGTTTCCAAATCCCAGATGAGTAGAACAAGGAATGGTTCATTGCTACCCTCTTTCCACACATCAGAGTTCCTCTGATGCAATAGAATATTACTTTGCAGGCTGAGGCACTGGAAATACCCATGAAATTAGAATCAGCCCCGATGCGAGAATCCATCTTAGGTATGAGTTAAATCTTGAGTCAGCTAACTAGTCTATCACTATAGGTCTAAGATATGAAGAAAGACAAGGGAAAATATAAAAGAGAAGACAATTGGTGTATCAGATGAAAATCATAAGGCCATGACAAGGAGAATTGTCCCCTATTCCATGAATACTTGGCCTCTGGAGCTCCAAGCCCCTTGAATCAAGTTATGCCACCCTGGTGCGAGGTATGTATAAATCGACATCACCCTAGTGAATGTTACTATCTGCAAAAATATGTCCAGACACCCACAAATCTATATTGCACGTTTTGTAAGTTGGTAGGACATGATGACAGGGATTATAGGGATTACAATCTCATGCATGAAAGGTCGAGGGATATATACAAAATTCAAGGAGAAGTATATCAAGAAGGAATCATTGTGCAGTATAACTCCCCTGGGAGAGGAAACTTCAACCCTCGTGGTGGACTCTGAGGAAGAGGAAGAGGAGGAGGTATGGGTCGAGGTCGAGGACAGATAATCTGTTATGACTACGCACAGCCAAGACACTTGGCAAGGGACTGTCAGAACCCTTGTACCAATTGCAGCTATTGCAACTCCTTCGATCATGTTATCAAGGAATGTCCAGCATTGTTGGCTAAACTTCAGGAGAGACGAGGACCTCAGCAGATGTTATCGGACTAATCAGTAGGTGTGGACACTAATAGATCTCCCTAGATCCACCTGGATATAGAACAAAACAGGACAGGACATGAATCTTTCCCTAAGTTATGACCATCGAATTAGCTAGTAGGGGAACAAGTAACATACCTTAGTATCGCTTCCTAGGATCTATGTTTCTCCCACTTCGCTCCAGTGCTCTCGTGAGGTCAAGACCAAGACAACACAAACCAACCAAAGTGAAGATAGTAAAATATATTCAACTCTCAACTTATGTGTATGATCAAGGAATTACACAATAAAGTGAGAATAGCTTTATGGGAAAGGGACATGCCACTGTATCATATTAATTGAAAGTAGAAGATTACAACCTGATCGCCTTATTGTCGCAAGCTTCCTTTCGATGGCTCTTGGCTCCAACACACACACTTGCTCAATCCTTGCATGAAGAAATCAAAACCTCTTGATAGACTTGCTAGAGTCTCCAAGCTCATGTTCAAGTTAAGTCCTTCACACAATTCTTTCACCAATTCTCCAATGAATCTTGCTTAACCTTTTCCATGAGAATTCCATCAATATATAGAAGAGAATGAGATGGTTACTTGGATAAGAATGATCCCACAATATCAAGGAATCCAGTACAAGGATAACCATTCGAATGCCAACCCATTCTTCTAGAAGATTCCCTTCTAGAACCATCGAGAATTCACCTTTTTCCAAGCTTTAGAGAAGGTTCACACCCTAGCTATGTTGCACAGTGCGAGAAGTTTGCACCCTAACTTAAGGCAGCCTGCGAGAATGGATCATTCTCGCACCCTGGTATATTAGCAACCTGCGAACTCTCTTCAAAAGTATGTTTTCTGAGAAGAGATGAATGTCAATTTACTCAGGAGAAAGTTCTTATGAGGAGCCTGAATACACCATCATCAATACACCATCATGATGACCAAAATCATGGGTAACAGAATTCCCCCCAAAGCATGAGGCCAGAATCAGTGACAGCCGAAAGACTTTGTAGGTTGCATGTGTGTGTCGGAAACCAGGAGCGCACCTAATCGGAAACCTACAAACAACGAAGCATCTGCAGAATATCATATATATTAATTCTGAGGTAGGCATTCCCATACTTAGATCACAGACGGATGACATTGTAGACATAGGTCATGGCCACCAATCATACACTGTGGATCAATGCCGTCAAAATATAGCATAGCCACCAGGAATACACTGTGGATCTATGCGAGAAAATTCAAATTAAGACAACATAGCCACGAAACATACAAAGTGGATCTATGTGTCGCAAATTATACATATTCCATCGCAACCTGGACAAAGAGATGATATCCAAGGTCTTCAATATTGTCGCCCAAAAGTACGAATCTAACCATGTGATTACATGTGTTGAATTCTAACATGGTAGAAACCACTTGATTACCGGTCATTGATGAAACAGTTAACAAGTGCGAGGGAAATCACCATTGATGTCAATGACTCCCAAGGTACTCTAGTACAATCCATCGAGTGTGAATGAATGAGTTGAAGTCGAACACTTGACGGAATCTTTCGATCAGGAGTCAATGATGTAAACCCACTGTCGAAAGCGAGGAAACCTACCATTGAGGCATGCAAGTTCCAAGGTACCAAAGAATTTCTAAGTCTTGTTTCCGGATAATGAGTTGAAGTCGATGGAACAAAACTCGTCACAAGAGGGACTTGATGTATCCCCCATCAATGACATGAAATGAGTAACAGATTTTGAAGGCGAAGCAGAGTATGATGTAAATTAAACTCGACACAGGGAAGGTCAACACAGAGAGAATGGAAAACTGCAGATGGCCAACTCAATAAAGGTTTCAGATGGAATTCTCTTGAACATATGAACGACACGACCAATGATTTGGCAGCATTGACTCAGAGATGACACAGGGTGTGACCTTGTAGCAAATCGAATGAGAGACAAATGGATTTCCCAAACCGGCTTCAAATATAATGAATAGGGGGTGTCATGTTCAAGAGCGACACTTACTGCCAATCAATATGAAGATGATAACATATCCCTTTCCCAAATTTTCCCCCACCATTTCTGGCGAGTACCTCTTTATTTTTACACAAGCTTGAGGAGGATAACATATGCTTGTTGATATAAGATTATCCTTCGGATAAGTCCTTCGGAGTATGTTTAATGAACCCTAGGAAGGAGTGGTTCAGTCCCATTACAGGTCTGTCAATGTTTGTTTAACGAGTCCAGAGATAGAAAACTCGAAGGTTTTTCATGATTATAGAGTTTGGAAAAACACTTAAAAGAGAACTCTCTCAATTCCTTTTTCATAAAATAGTCTGATGAGACTGAAAAAGAGATAAATTATCACTCACCAGACGCTTTCTTCAAATACTTTGTCAAGCATGAAAATAGCAAGGTCGCTTGGCTATCTTTTCATGTTTAGAGAGTCTAAAAAGAGCTTAAAGAGGACTCCAGGGGGGTTCCTTTTTCATATAAACTTGTTGAGCCCGAAAAAGTGATAAAAGTATGCTCGATCACGTTCTCATGTATTTTCGAGCGTGAGAACAGACAAAGACCAAGCTCGAGGTTTTATACAAAAACCATAAAAAACAATCAAAACACGCAATGAAAAAAAAAATTATGTCTGCATCCCTGTATATGAACATCGAAGTCATTACGCCTGCAAAAGTTACACTCAAAAGGAAATTAGGGTTTAGGCTTTAATCAATAAATAATTATAAAAAATTCAAATAACATGGTAAAAGTAAATATAAAGAAATAAAAACTCTTTTACCATATCATTTTCACTTTTCACTATTTGAGCCCAAAATCCCCTCTTTTACCCTCGAAATTTGGCATCAGATTGCAGGAGTTACGAGCATCCATTCGACGAGCCATCAGTGACAGTGAGGTAGGCTCTTTGTACTCTACTCTTTCATGGTTTTATTTTGCATTTTCATTGGTAAAAACATATTTTTGAGTTGGTTTTATTTGCGCTCAGCCATTCTCGCAGGTGGGCTACACGGGACCTGCGAGAATGGGTCATTCTCGTAGGTGAGACCACAGTAGCCTATGAGGTTCTCGCACTGTGCCTAAAGGACACCTACGAGAACCGTAAAGCATAAAAAAAAAAAAAAAATTGCACAATGAAAGAGAACCAATGCATGAATAGAGTTGCTAATCCTCTTCTTGTGCTTCTTATGCAGGTAGTTGGCTATCAAAATGGTTCTTGAATGGCATGAAAGGGAACACGAAGAAGACAATGCCATTGCCAAAAATCATCCACCCACTATTTCCGCTTTGAGAAATTATGGCCTTCTGAAGTACTTTCATATCCCGAGCATGAGGGCCCAAGTTAGGTTATTAGAGTACCTTGTGTACATGCGGGATCCCGATCAACAGGTATTCCATGTAGGGGTCCACACACTGTCCTTCGATATTGAGGACATTTACTTCTTGACTGGATTGTCATGGCGAGGGTACCACGTGAACCTGACTGGTAGCAGAGGTGGTGGGTTTCCCATGAGTGAGTAATGTCGCTTACACTGTGTTCCCAAGGCAGAGAGGAAGAAAGGGAAAGTAGCTATTTGGGGAGTACGGTATTTGACCCTTCGTACTATTTTATTCACCATTACACGTATGGTCGGGAGCTCCTCTCCTCACATGGCACTCCAGAGTTACTTTTAGTATGCTATAGAGTGTACTAAACCTCGGGTTTTTAACTGGGTAGATGCAGTGCTTCGTAGCATGAAAAGGTAGTTGACCAAATTTAGATGAGGCAACCTGAAGCAATTCAGGTACGGATCTTTGTTGGTGTCCTTCTTTCTCGAGAGGGTTCCATTACTGAGGCTGCAGGTTGAGTGGAATTTACCAGCTCCTAGGGATCCAAGAATGTTGAGATGGTGTCAGCTCATGGCCCGGCACGTAGCTGGACCAATTATCAAGTATGATGATACCTTCTTTGACTGGTTGCGACCACAGATGTTGATGGTCGACGATTATGATTATGTCGGGTTGGATTTCTGAGGAGATCCGGACTTAGTCCTGCCAGAGGATGCTCAGTGGGGGGAACTTGTTAAGAAGTATACACATTTTTTTATTTTAAATGTTTTTATGAATTTTATCATATTCAAATGTTTTTTATATGTTTGTCCAAAGACTAAATACAAAATTCATTATTGATGACATAGATGTGGGACCTTATCGAACTCCCGGTACTTCTCCCATTCAGCGGCGAGGAGAGGTGGCGCCAATTCCACAATGGGACGCCGAGGATTATCAAGCAGTGGAACAAAAATTAGAGGGTTTGATAGCAGATATTCCAGACATGCCTCTTGGAAGGTTCCACGATGTCATCAACGTCACACAGTAGGAGTGTCAGAGTCCATAGGTCGACTGCTCCATAGGGTTGCTCGGGCAGTCATATGTTACCATGAACATCATCCATGACATCATTTTGTAGAAGCTATGAGCTTCAGATTTTGACATTTTGGTCTTCGGACAAAGCTTTTTGTAAAAAACTATTTTGATCATTATATATACAGACGGCTTCTACCGGTTTATCTTGTGTTGTGTGAATTGATGTGATTGATTTATAAATGATCCAAATGTCTATCTAATACATAGTTAGCTAATGCATCAGTTAATGTATTTAGACATCTAGGAATATTTTGATATTCAATATAATCAAAATAACGTTCCAAGAGGTGAATTCGCAAATACACCCATAACAAAGTAGGACTTCAAAAGTATAGACATTACTTAACTGTAGTACTACAAGCTGCGAATCGAGTCGCACAATCAAATGACGGATTCCAAGCGAGATAGCATCAATCAACAATTCAATAACAGCGCTATACTCTACAATGTTGTTGGTCGCACGGTCGAGACACACACCTCGAAAGGAGACAAGTTCGTTTGTAGGGGCGTAAATTGCCCATGCAGTGGAAGCAAGGTTCTGAGTACTACGGCTAGCGCCATCAGTGAAGCCAATATAGGGTAGCGAAGACTCCAACATCTGGAAATCAAACACAATGCCACATAAGGGTAGAGACTAGATAATGAAAAAAGAAAGCTACAGTAACACACAAGAAGTATGATACAATAAAAATACAAGTACTCATGCACAGATGATTTTATGCATAGTACTTCTTCAAGTACAACCCATTCCGGGGTTCACTCAAAAGGATACCATCGTAATCTACTAACTCATAAGCTCCTTTTTCCAAAACTCGTCAAACGATATAAGGACCTCGCCACATGGCTTCGAATTTTCCAGCTCCTAGCATATCTCGATCTTGTTCATAGAGGAAAACGAGATCTCCTTCGGAGAAAACGTGAGGCTTGACATGTTTGTCGTATTGGGCCTTAACACATTTTTTCTGAGCTTCTATAACTAGGGTAGAATCACGTCGAGTTTCGTCTAATCGCATAAGATACAATAGACGTTCTTCCTCAGCAGAAGTGTTTGGTAGGAGTTCAACAACTAGTTTTAAAGAGGGTATCTCGCATTCAATCGAGAGAATGGCTTCCACACCATAGACTAACCGGAAAGGTGTAAACCTAGTAGCGGACTTGACGAATGTCCGGTAAGCCCACAATGCCGAAAACAACATTGTGTGCCAACTTGTTTTGTAAATCCCTATCATTCTTCGGAGCATAGTTATGAGAACTTTGTTAATTGCTTCGACCTGGCCGTTGGCTTGTGGGTAATAGGGCGTTGAATTATCATGGCGAAGACCCAACTTTTCAGTAAGTTTGGACATCATGAAGTTTCTAAAGTGGCTACCATGATCAGTGATGATAGCTTGGGGAACACCAAAACAAGCTATGACGTGATTAAAAATGAATAATGTTGCGGTCTTTCCAGTGTTGTTAAATGTCGGCATCGCCTCGGCCCATTTCGTAAAGTAATTGACGGCTACAATAATGTATCCATGCCCCCCGGCTGAGTGAGGGTGACATGTCATGAAATGGATGCCCCATTTCGCAAAGGGACCAACGGATACCACAGGGTGAAGAGGAGCAGGATGTGACCGTATCGTCTGATTATAGGTTTGGCAAGCATGGCATTTCTGAATGACAATTATGCAGTCGGTAAATAAAGAAGGCCAAAAATACCCGGCTCGTAAGATCTTCTGGGCAGTAGCATACCCAGACATATGACCACCACATGCTCCAGAATGGCAGTCATTCAGAGCTTTCTCAGCTTCGTCAAACGTTAGACAGTGTCAAAAAACTGAGTCAATCCCCCGACGATAAAGAGTATCCCTGAGGATAATATATTGACGTGCTTGGTAGTGTATTCGACGTCGTGCAGTACTAGAAAAAGATGGATGAAAAGTCTGGGTTTGGAGATATATAATGATATCACCATACCAAATATCATCAATGTTGATAAGGAAAAGAGATTCATCGGGTAATGAATCAGCTGCTACATTTTCCGTTTCAAAATAGGGAAAGTCGCATATCAACTCAGCAAATACTAAGGACTTCTTGGACTTGGCACGTTCGAATTCCAAGTCAAACTCCTGGAGTATCACAATCCATTTGGAGTATTTCCCCCCTAGCAATTGACATGTAAGAATGTGTTGCATAGGGTTGCAGTGAGAAATCACTGTAGTCTTGCACGAGAGGGTATAGTGCCGGAAGTGTTGGACGGCTTGGACGACAGCCAAGGCCAGTTTTTTGACATGTAAATACTTGATTTCAGTAGGCGTTAGACTTCGACTCAAGTAGTATATAACATGTTCGTCGTTAGCATCATCCTCTTGGATGAGAACCATACCAATGGTGTAATCCGAGGTAGCAAGATAGAGGAAATAATCGCGACTGTAATCGGGGGGAAAGAGAAGCGGGGCACGCATTAGGGACAACTTCAAAGCTTCAAAATAATTGTTGGCAATGGTATCCCAGACAAACTCTAAACCCTTTTTTAAGAGCCACGTAAATCCATGAGTTATCTCAGCATAATTTGGGATAAAACGACGAAGAAATTTTGCTTTCCCCTACAAACTTTGTAACTGGCAAAGTGTAGAAGGAGGAGGGAGATTAAGGATTGCCTCAACCTTTAAAGGATCCACCCGGATCCCTTGACGCGAAATGATAAAACCTAGAAGTCGGCCGGATTCCACGCAAAAAACGCACTTATGAGGATTCAAACGTATACGGTAGAATTGACAGCGGACGAAAATGGCTCGGAGATGGGTTGGGTGATCGACTCTACGCATTGAGTGAGCGGGTAAATCATCCAAATAGGGTTGGACAATGTGCTTGATATCATGGAAAGCATAAGACATAGCGCATTGAAAATTTGCGCCAGCATTCTTGAGACCGAAAGGGAGTTTCCGATAGGCAAAAGTACCCCAAGGACAAATAAAAGCAGTCTTATGTTGATCCTCGGGAACAATGTTGATTTGATTATACCCGGAGAAACCATCCATGAGAGACAATATTTCACTTCCGGCACAATCGTCGACAATCTGATCGACAAAGGGGGTAGGAAAGTTGTCTTTGGGACAATCTTTATTGATATCCCTATAATCAATGGATACACGAATTGTGCCTTGTTTCTTGTCGATCGGGACAAGATTGGAAACCCAGTCTATGAGAGCCACCGGATAAATAAAGCCAGCTTTAAGAAGTTTCTCGACTTCAAGTTTGATAGAAGCCGCTTTACGTGGGTGAACTGGATGAAGGCTTTGTCGGATGGGTTTAGCGTCGGGGTATGTCTTGATCTCATGTATCACAATCTTAGGTTCGATACCTGGCACTTGTTCGTAGCTCCAAGCAAAGATGTCACGAAACTCTTTGAAAAGGGATGTGTAGGTGACAACTTCGTCAGAAGAACACGAAGCTCCAATATGGACATTTTCAACAGTTCCAGGTTTGACAGATATGTCAAAGGGAATAGTGGGCAAGATATTGCTTAAGTTCCCTTCAGAAAACACATCGTGTGCAGACTCGGGAACGGTTGAGATGATGACAACGGTCGAAGGGGTCAAAATCCGTTGGTAGTTCTCAATGGTATGTTTCTCCAGAAAGAGGATGGAATGATGATGTCCATCGTCCCAAGGGGTGTCTTCCATGACAGACATGATCATCTCGTCTGTGGGAAAAATGACACGGAAAGGATCTAGAGATAACTCACCAAGAGAAGAGGTATAAGGTGTTGTCAATTGAATGGCCTGATAGGCGGATTCAACTGGACTTAACGACATTTCGTCGCTGTAACGAAGATGATCTCTAGGGTCAGGTACTATCTAGGGGTCTTGAGATGCAGGAAGTTCGTGAATCAAGGTGGAGATCATGTTGATTGAAGCAACGGATGAGCGTGGAACATCAGGCCGTGGAATGGAGAAGGTACCCATTAACGAAGAGTCTTTAAGAAGGCCTACACCGACATTCTCATAACCCGGTGGGGTTTTAGTGATGAACGGTACTTTTCCAGTATGAGTATTGGAATTAAAGAAGGCTAGTTGGTCTACAGTGACAACCTTTCCTTGATCTGGGAAACGTACCACACAGAAAAGGGTAGACACAACTGCACGCATGGAATCGATCCAGTTGTGGCCAAGCAGAAGATTGTAATGAAGGGGAGCATCAAAGACTTCCACTTCGACTTGGACTATTTTTCCTTCTAACATGATAGGAAACGAAGGAAGAACACCGTAGGGCTTAAAACTAGAGCCGTTGAAGGCTTTAAGAGTGTTCTGGGATTCATTCAAAGAAGGAGAGTCAATGGATTTCCAGCAAGCAGGAGACATGAGACATGTCGAGGCACCCTCATCAATAACGGTTGGGCAAATATTTTTGTCAGAGACAATCACTTGGATCTTGAACGTGAGTTGGGGGGTAACCTTGGAATGTGATCTTCCAAGTCAAAGATTATTAAATTCGTATCTGTCGGGTTGATTCCACCGATAGCTTTCAATAGTACCTTTTGTTGTGTGGGACAACTCTGAAGGACTTCAAGGGCTGACATCGCAGAAGGTGCTTGGGCCAGATCTTCAACAATGTTGTAGTTCTGGGCCGCACGAGCATGAGGATTGAAAGTCGATTTCCGAACGACGCCCTTTGGGGGGGGGTCGAAGAACTGTGTTGAGGCTCGATCGTTCGAGATGAAGAGAAACGTTGGTAGTTGGATTCGCAGGAGAGGGTTGTACCAAGGAAGGAGGTAGATCATCAACCTTCTCTTTAGAGGGAGAATAATATTTGGCTCGAGTAGTGAGTGCAACGTCGCTCTGCTTTGAATCGCCAATACACATCAAAACAGAGGATGTAGTAGAAGATGAGGGTTGGTCATGGATGACCAACTGAGCTTGTTGTTGAGACGGGAAGGGTTGGGACAAAACAGGCGGTGCAGGTGGTTTTGGATCTCCTTGAAGGAAATTAGTGACCTCGGCGCATCGTGGACAATCCTTCATGTAGTGATCATCACCAGAGATAAGACAAGGGTATCGTGGTTTGCGCTTATCTCGATCGTCAACAGGTGTAGTTTTGGTTCACTCTGCTTGAGAAGTATTTTTGTCCTCCTTATTCTTACCTCTTCCCTTTTTAGATTTGTTTTTACCGGTTGGGGTAGATTGAACTACATTTACCTCAGAAATCTTATCAGTGGGAGGGGAAGGAGACGGAGCATTTTGAACATTAGAAGAAGCAGGTTTGGGGGTTGTTCTTGAGGTGGAATGTGGTTGGGCTTGGAAAGTGCCAATCACACCGTCGGCTGCATGCGAAGCAGCTGGAGTAGTTGAAGTGGCTGAAGTGGAAGGACGAGGCAAGTCAGGTAGAAAATCGTAAAGGGTACCCATTTGCGAGTAAACGAGGTCAAAATATTGAGCATGACTGATAGCCTGCTCTTCCATGACTACTCCACCCATGGAAATGTCATGACCGATATCATTCACAAAAGATTTTTTGAACCATTCTTCCGGTAACTGATCAAGGAGTTCGAGTTTAATGAGACGTCGTCTCCGTCGCCACTCATGAATATGATCGGATATATGAGTGGCCTTATTCTGTTTGAAGGAAGTCAAAATCTTTGTCCCCATGTCATAACGGATCGGTAACTGGTAGTGTGTGAGGAAAGCCATAGCTAGGGTGTTGAAGTCAGAGAAGAAACCTCGTGGCAATTCTATATACCACTTCGCAGCAGAACCTGTGAGGGTTCGTTGAAAAAGATGTAAACGAATAGAGTCATCCATCAACGAGTTGGATGAACACCATAGGTGAAAATTCATAACGTGATTGTTTGGTTACTCTCCCCCTTTGCCATTGAATTTAGGAATGTCTGATGGTAGCTTGGCTAGTATAGCAGGCCATTGGGGAGAGTGACGAATTGGATCATTTAAAATCCTTGACAAATCCGGAAGATCCAAAGTGGCTATGAAAGGTAATTTTCGATTCACCTACGGGTACTGGTGGATTTGGGGAGGAAGCACCTTCGGCAAACCAGTAAGACCATAAGTAGTCTGTATATAATGTGAAGACCCAGGTAGATTCGGTGGTGGTTGAAGAGGATAGTAGCTCACAGGATTGTACGTTGGAACAGGGATTTGAGTTTGAGCATTCGCCCCCCAAATGGGATTGAATGTACCAGGATATGGTTGGCCCATACTAGGGGGTATCACAGATGCAGCTGGAAATTGTTTCCCCCCAGTCGATTGAGGAGGATGTTGTATCAACTGATTCCAATACTGGGTCAAGGACGGAGGTATGTTTTGCCCATAAGGCAGGGTTGGTCCTCCTATCGAAGGTGGTGTTCCAATTGGGGGTTGTGTTCCAATTGGGATTTGTGTGCCAAAACGAATTTTCCCGTTGAGAGGGGGTTGAGTCATACCACCTTGGTGAAATTGTCCACCGAAGGGAATCTGGTAATTTTGTGCGAATGACAGAATAGTGCCACTAGGATTAAGACTGCCAATAGAAGATGAAGAAGGTCCTCCAAAAGTAAATTGAGGGAGTGTTGGAATAAAACTGGGAAGAGAGTGCCCAGAAGAAGAAGGACCACCAAGAGAGCCATATGGGGTTTGCGTAGGAGTGGGAATGGAATCATTCAACGCACGGTATCCAGGTGGTAGTGTCAGAGTGACATTGGGAATTTGCAGTGTGTTGATGGGAGCGAGACTAACCGCCGTAAACCCGGTTTGAATACTCGTAGTATTTGTTTGATGGGCCATTTCGATAGGGACGGTAAAGTGATGAGCGGTAGTAAACGGTACTGTCTCTGGACTAGAGATTTCGGAAATCACAGGTGGTGTGATTTTAGAAATCACAGGTGAGCCTGGACCAAAAAGGTCCCATCGAAAAACACCCGTAGACCAAAAAAGATCTTGGCCTTCGATGCCTAGAAAGGTTCCAACTGGTGATCCAGAAGATGTAACAACTAAGTCTCCAAAAGAGTTCAGTCGCATAAACGGTCGCTCAGAATCAGGGTGAAGTCGAAAGTCCTCTCGAGTATTGGTAATTCGGAAATGTTCTAGAGAGTCAGTTCATTCCACCTGTGGCATGGTGACGACTGGGACTTCACTTTGCCAAGGAGATCCCTCAGGTGTACTTGTAGGCAAGGGTTGAGACCCTTCCAGATGCTCTGGAGATAAACCTTGCATTCTACGTGAACTATGTGGATGAGCTATTGTAATCGAATGACAAACTTCACAAAGAAAATATTATGGTCAACTCTAGTAAACAAACAACACGCATTAGTAAACAAAATCTAGAAAGAAACACCAAGCAAACAAGACCTTCTAATTCTGAAGCCACTAGTTGGTGATGAAATCCAACGTCGCAACAACGAGACGAGAAGGGGTTGGGCTAGGGTGGAAAAGTTACGCTAATGACCTGCTTAACAGACTCACACCCTGGTGCAAGCTCCCACACATAATCATGGGTATACCCTCCAAGGAGCCCGAGTGAGTTTGGTCAACGTCAATTCCAGGTACCATGAAGACTTTCCCCTTCACAGTCACCTCGTGTAAGAACCTAGAAAGATAGGCCACTAAGGTTACCACCAACAACAATAAAGCCTGGGGGGACAGTCGACAGTCTGATCCACACACAAAGGCAGGGTATCTAGCCCGAAATCAACTCAAAAGGCTTCCACTCATCCTTGTGGGTATACCTCCAAGTGATCCCCGTAATATGTGCAATCTCTACACTGATATCAACAAAGCAAGGTGAGTAACTCTGTCAATATCAATGCGACCTCGTGTTTGACCCTTGTGTGAGAAGGGCTTCCCAGGACAAGATGTTGCAAATGGAATTTAACACTCCTTAACACAAGATGCTATTGTGTGTTTTGTGCTTTGGAGAGTGTATCTCTCTTCCTATTCCAAAGCACTAGCCTAGCTAAATGTTGGTGTAATAGAGCCATAGAAAAGAGTTACTAGTTAAATTTTATGATTGTGCAGTGTTATTAAGAGATGTTGTTACTCAAAGGAAACGGAGATGAAACTTATGTTGTATAAGACTCTGACCCAACGATGCATGGATGAGAATGAAATATATCAATTTTCATTCAATGAATTCTATGTATGGGAGGGAAAGAGAAGTTTTCTGGATCAAACTTTGAACTACAAGACACAATTTCCTTTAAAATGCAAATGCAACAAATCACGCAAAAAATAACAATTCTCTATTGTTTCTTTTTCAATAACTTTAACAATTGATTTTCAATGTTTTCGAAAACGAAAATGCTTTTGAAAGAAAAACTTTGTTCACTTTTCAAAAAGGACCCACACCATGATAGTGAGAGTGCAGAAAATAAAAAACCAATGAACAAGCAATAGATAAAAAAATCCAAACCACTCTTTCAATGGAAACAAAAATAACAAGCAAACCAAACTAGTCTTCTCAATTGCATAAGAAAAGTGATCTTTCAAAGAATAAGCAAATGATAAAGACAAAGAAGCTCAACTTTCAACCAATCGTCGGTCCTTAACCAAACAAGCACACTCAGATTCTGAAATCAGAGAGTATATCTTTGCTGAGAAAAGTCAAGAAAAAGTGACAGGAATAGCCTTTGAAATCCTAAGACTGTTTGTGCATGAGAAACGAAGACAAGAGAACATCAATCAATGGTCCAAGAAACTCTTTTGAGGCACCTAAACTAATCTGGGCAGTTGAAGATGAAAAAACTCAAATCCAAAATTTTGAAAAAAAAGGGTTTGCAGGACAGCAGTATTACACAATGCGAGAATAGGAGATTCTCGCAAGTGAGCTTTGAGCAGAGTGCGAGAACCTCGCAATGAACCTAAAAGTAGGGTGCGAACTCAGCATATTCTCGCAGGCCACTGTGGAGTGCAGTGCGAGAATGTCTGAAACTAATCAAATTGTTGGAAAAAGACACAAAATTTGAAGAGGCCTCTAGACCCAGAGGGTCTATCAGGGTATCCTGAAGACTCATAGATTTATATGAATGGAGAAAAGTAAGGCAAGAACAAATGGCCAAGGAAAAATACCAAAACCCACAAAGAAAACGGGTTATATCCCCAGTGGAGTCGCCAATTTTTTTATTGGACTAATCAGTAGGTGCGGACATTAACAAATCTCCCTAGATCCACCTGGATCTAGAACAAAACAGGACAGGACATGACTCTTTCCCTAAGTTATGACCATTGAATTAGCTAGTAGGAAGGAACAAGTAGCATACCTTAGTATCGCTTCCTAGGATCTTTGTTGCTCCCGCTTCACTCCAGTGCTCTCGTGAGGTCAAGACCAAGACAACACAAACCAACCAAAGTGAAGATAGTAAAATATATTCAACTCTCAACTTATGTGTATGATCAAGGAATTACACAATAAAGTGAGAATAGCTTTATGGGAAAGGGACATGCCACTATATCATATTAATTGAAAGTAGAAGATTACAACAACCTGATCGCCTTGATGTTGCAAGCTTCCTTTCGGTGGCTCTTGGCTCCAACACACACATTTTCTCAATCCTTGCATGAAGAAGATTAAAACCTCTTGATAGACTTGCTAGAGTCTCCAAGCTCCTGTTCAAGCTAAGTCCTTCACACAATTCTTTCACCAATTCTCCAATGAATCTTGCTTAACCTTTTCCATGAGAATTCCATCAATATATAAGAGAGAATGAGATGGTTACTTGGATAAGAATGATCCCACAATATCAAGGAATTCAGTACAAGGATAACCATTTGAATGCCAACCCATTCTTCTATAAGGTTCCCTTCTAGAACCATCGATAATTCACCTTTTTCCAAGCTTTAGAGAAGGTTCGCACCCTAGCTATGTTGCACAGTGCGAGAAGTTCTCACCCTAGCTTAAGGCATCCTGTGAGAATGGGTCATTCTTGCACCCTGGTATATTAGCAACCTACGAACTCTCTTCAAAAGTATGTTTTCTGAGAAGAGATGAATGTCAATTTACTCAGGAGAAAGTTCTTATGAGGAGCCTGAGTACACCATCATCAATACACCATCATGATGACCAAAATCATGGGTAACAGCAGAACCCGCAAATACAACTAATCAAAGTAGAACCTCACGGAGCAGATCCCATATTCGTTGTTATCACTAGAGGAGGCATTGTTACAGGAGAGGATAGAGTGATCCAAGGAAATACTACAGAAGAATCAGGAGTCAGGAAAGCTATAGATAAAACACAAGTGTTTGATGCAAAGAAAGAAAGACAAATCTTTGAGGAGGCAAGAAAAGAATTCAGGGGAGATCAAGGTTCTTCATCAAAGACATGACCAAAAGTAAGAGAATATGGAATGCCTCTGGAATTCAATGAGTCTGCTATGCCAGGAGAAGGAAAAGAGGTAAGAAATCTCATGGAATTTTTATACACTTGTATTAAGTAGATTCAGGATGAAAGCATTGTCCAAGAGATAAAAAAATTTAATCAGGAAGTATGAGCTAGGAAAGATAAATCCCTTACTGAATAGAGCAGTACACCAAGTCTCAAAAAGGAGAAGGACAAATAAGTAACTACACTTGAATCCTCAAATTGGAGAGTATGATATAGATTATGTGGTCCTCGACTTAGGGTCGGAGATCAATGTCATGACGAAGCAAACCTAGACACTGATGGGAAAACCTAAGTTGATTTATTCCCCTATTAGGCTTAGGATGGATAACCAGTAGGCAATAAGCCCCTTTGGCAGATTGGAACATGTCCCTGTGGACATCAATGGAGTAAGGATGTTTGCAGACTTAGAGGTGACTAAGATAGTTGATGATAGTTTTACTTACCCTGCACTATTAGGAATTGATTGGGATTTCAATAATTCCACTATGGTTGATTTAAAGAAAAGAAAAATGACGTTTGAAGGAGATGGTCTTAGGGTCATCACACCTTTAGATCCCGATGAAGGTCAGAGATAAACAGAACCCATCAGAGAAGAAGACCACGCATTTGAACTTGAAAACATATACAAATTAACAACTACATAGCAGGACTACATTAATCCTACGATGGATGGGAATTTGAGTTGGTGAAGTGACAGCGCATGTTCATCGGATTTAGAAGAATCACTGGAGAACTGGCAGAACAAAATGTACGAAGTATCTACAAGGAGATGTCCTAGATTAACCCGAGAAGTTCATTGGATTGGTACAACAGTAAGTAACTTGCCCACCTTTGACGGTCTAAATCATTTAAAAGCATTCTTGGTGAACTTTGAAGAAACTGTACCAACACAACAAAGATTGTTGGCAATGGATGAGGCTCTGAAATCAACTCCAGCGAGACGGTGGGGGACACACAAAAACAATATTACAGACTGGGTACAATGTTTCACTTTGATGATAGCGCGATTTTCAGAGCAAGTAGAAAGATGCGAAGTTAGATACATAGGTCGAAGTTGTTCAAAGGACCATGTGAAAAGTTGCAAGGAAGCCTGGAGCAGCATTCCTCAAGAGAACTGGGTGCACAAATTCATCAACACACTAGACACAACCCCTATCAATTGGTACCTTCAAGCAGAACTGTGCATCATCACTGCAGATTGGGAAGGTATGACCCAGAACTTTGTAACTACCTTTTTTTTTTAAATCCAATATCCTACAGTAGATCAAGCATTACAGGTCGTAAGAAAAAAAGTGTTCAAGGAGGAACCTAGCCTCCCTTTGGAGCAAGAAGAGGATGAATGGAATGTTCCCCTTCAAAAGTTGCAAGGTTGTTACAATATCAATGCAGTCGAAGACGATGATCCAAGGAATGTAAACATCACTGAAATAGAAGGCCAAAGAGACATAGAAGGACCAAGAGTTGAACTACATTTCATTGGACAGCTGATGAAGATCAAGAAATTCAAAATTGGAACAGAGCAGACACCAAAACTTGCAAATGTTGGAGATTATTGGGATGTTGCCACTATTGACAAGATCACAGAGTTTCTACATGAGTATCAGGACTTGTTTCCAACCAAGTTCCCTGATATGAAGGGTATTAAAGGGCCTATGGGGGAGATGAGGATCCCTTTGAAACCAGATGCCAGACCAGTCAAACAGAGACCTTACATATTGAACCCTAAATATAAGGAGAAAGTGAAAATTGATCTCGATAGAATGTTGGAAGCAGGAATCATAGAACCTATTGAAGAGTTATAATGGATTAGCCCTATGGTCGTACAAGACAAAAAGACAGGAGAGATCAGGATTTGCGTAGATATCAGGAAGATGAATGATGCATGTTTGCATGACCCATTCCCTACACCATTTACTGACGAAGTGTTAGACAATGTAGGAGGACATGAGGTATATTCTTTTACAGATGGATTTTAAGGATACCATCCGATCTGGATTGCCAAGGAATATCACCACAAGACCACATTTGCAACAGAATAGGGATCCTACCAATATACAGTGATGTCATTTGGATTGAAGAATGCCCTAGCCATCTTTTCCAGGGTGGTGGTCGAAGTGTTTAAGGAGTTTTTACATAAATTCCTGGAAGCATATTTTGATGATTGGACTGTTTTCAACATTTTGCTGAATCATATTGAATGTTTAAGAAAAATGTTGGATAAGTGCAAGCAGAGTCAGGTTGCCTTAAAACTGAAGAAGTGCATCTTCTTTTCACCCTTCAGAGTGTTGCTAGGTCATATTGTGTGTAAGCAGGGATTGTTGGTAGATCCATCCAAGATTGTGATTATATTCGATGTACCTCCTCCTACTTCAGTCAAATAGTTGCGCACTGTGCTGGGAGACACTGGATACTACAAGAAGTTCATGAAGGGATATGCACAGATTACTACACCCATGGAGAATATTTTGAAGAAAGATTGTCAGTTTCACTAGACATAAGAATGCCAACAGAGCTTCGATGCACTGAAACAGAAAATGGCTACTACGCCTATTCTATTTTTCCCAGATTGGAGTAAGGAGCTTCATGTGCATGTCGATGCATCTTCCATTGCATTAGGAGATGTTTTAGCACAATTGGGAGCTGGAGACATCGACCACCCGTTAGCCTTTGCTAGCATAAAGATATCAACAACTGATATTAATTACACCACCACTGAGAGAGAAGGCTTAGCCATGGTGTATGCGATGCAGAAGTTTCACCACTACTTGTTGGGAGGACACTATGTTTACTGATCACTCTGTGCTGAAATACTTAGTCAATAAGCCAGTGTTGGGGAGAAGAATATGCAGATGCCTTCTGTTATTTCAAGAATATGATTTTGAGATCATGGTTAAGCCAAGACAAATGAACAAAGGTCTTGGCCACTTGTCGAGGTTGGAACATGGAGAAGAGCCTACTAGCTTGGAGGATACACTTACGGATGCACAGTTGTTGTCCATTAGAAAAATCGATGATCACTTCGTAGAGATAGTTCAATTCATGTCAACGGGAATGGCACCTAGGGAATATATAATTACCCAAAAGAAACAGCTAGTAGTGTGCACTATAGACTTTTCACTCATAACTAAACAGCTATACAAGATGGGACCTCATGAGATATTAAGGAGGTGTGTTATGGAGGCAGAGAGAGCGATGATCCTCGTCGAAGCTCGTGAGGGCATCACAGGAGGACACTACACAGGGAAAGAAACTGTGTAGAAGGTTCTTGGAGCTGGCCTTTGGTGGCCTACCCTACACAGAGATGATAAGGACTATTACAGAGCATGCGATGCATGTCAAAGAGTTGGGAAACTGTCCAGAAGAGATGAAATTCCTTTAGCACCATAGTTGACCCTACAAGCATTTGAGAAATGGGCCATTGAATTCGTTGAACCTTTAAACGCACTAGGGAAGTGCATAATACCTAGATACATAATCACTGGGACCGAGTATTTGACCAGATGGGAAGAAGAAAGAGTAGTTAAGGACTGTAGTGCAACTACAGCTGTGTGCTTCATATTTGATGATATCATAACCAGGTTTGGATGCCCGAAGATCCTTATGAGTGATCAAGAAACACATTTCATCAATAAGACCGTTGAATCCTTGACTCAAAAATTTGAAGTTCACCATCAGAAGAGCACACCCTATCATCCACAAGAAAATGGGACAGTTGAAGTATTCAATAAGATCTTGGAGACAACACTGATGATGGTTTGTAGTGTGAATAGGGATGATTAGGATTTGAGAGTACCAACAGTATTATGGGCCTATAGAACCACTTGCAAGAAATTGACCATGCAGACCCCCTTCAAATTGGTCTATGTTCTAGAAGTAGTTGTACCCATGGAATATTTGGTTCCTAGTCTAAGAATTGCAGCCTTTACAGATATGGATGACACTGGCGTTGTGCAAGAGAGGCTTGCGCAGTTGGTCAAACTAGAAGAAGACATATTTATTGTAGGATTTCACCAGAAGGTTCAGAAAGAAAGAGAGAAGGCCTACCATGAAAAACACATCCAAAAGAAGGCATTTAAGCAAGGTGATTTGGTATTGGCATATGACAGTAAGTTCATGAAGCATCCAAGAAAGTTCAGAATGCATTGGCTTGGGCCATATGAGGTTGCCTATGTTAAAGAAGGAGGAGTTGCGTAGTTGAAGACTTTGAATGGAGAATGGAAGGAGGGATTAGTGAATGGGAGCCAGTTGAAATTGTATTGCGACAACCAACTGCCTCGCATCTCTTAGTAAAAGCAAAAGGAAAAGGGTCTAGGTACCAGGTGCAGTTGAAACTGGGTACCAGACACAGAAAAGACAGTCTGCACAAGGAAGGAAGGGAGAACTAGAGCTGGAAGCACAGGCTGCCCCACACAGTCTGAAGTCGAAGCACAACAGAAGAATCAGATATGAAGTGCCTCAGGATGAGTCACGGGTGAGTGTTTGGGGCCTATTGGCCCTTGGTTATGGAAGCAAGCAAAGATAAAGGAAGAAAAGGCAAAACGTGAACTACACGAAAGACACAGTGACTGATACTGGGTCGAAGTGAGAAAAAGAGAAGAAAAGACGGTGTGAAGTAAGAGAAAGAACGTTTTCGGATGAGAAGATCGAGGATGATAGATCCAAAAGGAATACAGATCATGGACAACTCAGCAAGCGGAAAAAGATACCATTGGATGCTTTGGAGCACCGCGCGACAAGGAAGGAAAGACAGGCTAGAAAAGCCCTGAAAACGCGGATCAAGTTGACCTAGGGTTTTAGACACCTAGGGTTTTTGTATCTAGGGTTTTGACACTTAGGTTTTAACCTAAGGGTGTTCGAGAACTATTGTAATGTATAAATAGAGGTCTAAAGGACCTGGGATGGGTTGTTGGTATTTTTTGTTCTAGTTTTGTTATTGGCATGAGTTATTATTGTTGTGTGAGAGAGAAGTGATAGGTGTAAGAGACTTTTGGCATTGTAATATCTTTAGTTGGGTGCAAATATCAGTTCTACAGATGGGTGCGCAGGAAGGGGAGAGACAGAGAGGAGAAGAAATAAGATCCACTAACTAAGAGTGCAGACAAGAACTATATGCTTCTGTTAGCGATATTTCTTGTAGGGGGGGTTAGAATGCAAAGGAATGGGTTAAAACCCACTTGTCCTAAGTTTGGAATGCTTACGCGCCTGTGGTAAGATACAAGCAAGTTTGGGCGGCAGAAATTCACACGCTCAGATCAACGGTGCATNGTGCCCGGATCAACGGCGCTCAAGGTTGTTCCGGACCCCCCCTGCCTTTCTACCTTTAAGCCAAGGGGGGGGGGGTCCGAAATCGGACGTGCAACTTACCAAGGACCGAGATCCAAGTGCCCAGATCAACGACGCTCGCGTGATCCCATCCTCCTCAGCTGCTCCATGTTTAACCAACGTGGCCCCATCCCCCGTTATGTCATCTTTCGAAGCCTCCTTTCCCCTGCTCTTGTGTGTCATCTATCCTTCTCCACTCTTTAGTCCAGGTTGTCCTTTCCACAGTTCATCATCCACTCACCACCTGCCATGTGTCCCACTCCCCTCCATGTCAGCCTCCCACTAAAATACGCCCATCACATCTTCTCTCGTTCCTCCTCCGCTTATCTCCTTTTCCCATGTGTCTCCCCTGTAACCTCTCTCGCCCCCTCATCTCTTCAAGCCTCACCCTCATAGCTTTGGTGCCACTATTACCTCCGTGCACCCCATTCTTTGCGTTGGCCTCCACGTCTATTCATCACACCATTCAACTAATCCAGGTGGCAGCATGAAGGGTCGTCCACGTCCCTGAGGTGTCGAGTTGGCCGGACCATCCTCAATCTAAAGGAAGCAGTTATTAAAGCAGTTGGTGGTCGTTAGACATCGTCTCCGCCATAATGGGAAGGTTCGATGATGAATTAAAGGAACGTTGATTCGCCCACTGAGCTCTCAGAAGTCCAATTGCATCCGTCGTTGGTGCACGATTATTCAAAGACTGCAGGCGCAGATTGTCAGAAGCCATGCAGACTCAATGTGTTTAATGAAATGTCTTGGTTTTATTGTTGTTGTTTTTTTGAGTATATGTAGGCGTTTTCACCATTTTGGTAGGGATCGATGGTAGAGTAAAGATCCCGACTGTAAAGTTTTAACAACCATTCTGGTTTCCTGGTTA
>ML794950.1:0-15380 GCA_009831015.1 Picea engelmannii
AAGAGTCAAGCAGAGAACAAAGGAAAGAAATGGAATATCTGATCTTTCAAGTAAAGAGCTGAGCAGACCTGACCTAGATGTGAAGGGTAAATGAATGCTTTTGCTTTTTGATTTGGATCCAAATTATTATATTTTATAAACACTATCATTTCATATTCTCAAATCTCGGGCAAAGGAAAATGACTCAGAGGGCCACCCTACCTCAACGCAATTTCACAGAGATGGTCACATCTACTCACCTAAAGTATCAGCCACGGTTGGAATTTTCTACATTGGGTTTTCCTTGGACAAAAAGTATAGATATATCATTACATTAAAAAAAAAATCTCTTATGGAAAATGATGAAATTTTGGAATAAGCTAGAACCATCATAATAGCTGTTTTTAATAGTTAGATGACAGGACGTAGGGGGTCCTCTGAGAGACTTTTTGCTGTCACAAGCTCATTCCAAGTTTTCAAAATAGGCTTTCCCATCCATCAAGAATATATAACCCGTTTTTTAACTTTTTCCAGTTCAACAGATGTTATGGTTTTATTTGAGCTTTTTCTATTTCAATACAGGTTATGATTTTATCCTTCTAGCATTGAAGCATCATCCGTATTCTTTTCTTTTTCACATTGTAAGGCATAACTTCAACATAAATCATAGCTATTTTAGAAAAAAAATAGTCATCATTAGTCATTTCAACAATAGCAACAATAGTACTATTTTCTGCCATAAGGAAGAAAAAAACAGTCTGGTGGTACCCGCTAAAAAGCAAAGCAAAAAGCATATAGATAAAATGTTATATTCTTATGAAATTAGTATTTTTTTTTCTTTTTTTTTTTTTGAAGGTGGTAGGTTCAAATCCAAAAGGAATAGGCTATGTATGGGTATGTAGATTTGTTAAATAAAGATAAATATATATAATTTAGTCCCTAGAAATCCCGGAGAGAACATAGGGAGACCTAGTATTTTCAGAATATTGAGGTCTCAACAACAAGAGCATCTTATAAACCCATTTAAGGGCACAATCATTCCTCCCAACCACCCAAACTAACCCATTTTCCCATCTTTTCATATTGATTGTGCTAAGATCCTATTCTTTTTTTCAATATTTATAATTGTTTTGTTCATTATCAATCCTATAATTTATAAATATTTGTTTTGAAAGAAAATAAACAAATTAATTTAACAAAGAATGTCATTTACTAATAAAGAAAAATATCTATTAAAATTTCTCCAATTTTTTAAATAAAAAATAAAAAAAATTGAATAAATAACTAAATGTTTTTTTACTTTAAATATTACCTCATATTATTTTGGTAAAGGAAGATAGAAAAACCATTTATATGAAATATCTTTTTATCTATGTATTTATATATCACAAATAATTTTATCATATATATATAATTTTTAATATTTTTTTTTCAATTTAAATTATTATTATTAAAAAATAAAATAATTATTTCATTGATTTTCTTATCCTTGTTTAAAAAGGTTTTCAATTATCTTAATCCAACAACACATAGTTCTAAAAATTAAATTTCTACCCATTGCATGTTGTGAGAGTTTAAAGATGCATAATTACAAATAGTTATTCACACATGGCATGTAGATTGAATTTATACTATGTATGTTGGTTGTGAATTTAAATATCCATAATCACAAATAGTTGTTAACACATGCCATTCATTCACATTGAATGTTGGTTGTGAATTTAAATATCCATAATCATAAATAGTTGTTAACACATGTCATCCATTCACATTGACTATGGACTATTCCAACAAAGAGTAACAGAAAAAACTCTTGTTATTAAATTTTAAATCAAACAAGCTAACCAACCAACCACATATTCCATTCTATAATATCCTTCCACAACTCTTTAAGGTAGTTCTCCGTATATGCGATGTGGCATGAAACCCATGAAGGTGGTGGTAGGGATTCTAAAAGACATAAAGTGAATTATAATAATTTTCATGAACTTAGGTGGGGAGGATAACAATAATTCCTCCCAATCACCTGAGTTAAACTTATAAATCATTCATGAAGAATTATGCATGCAATGATTTGATTGGAATCTAGGTTTGTAAAGCACAAATACAAACCATATGTAACAACATTTATTTGTTGGATTTTGTGTAAGGTAACTTCTTACTTTAGTTGAGAGTCACTATATTTACGTAGGACACCCATCCAACATCATCCAACCAATGATTAGTGGTTTTATGGTTTGGATAAAACATGATGAAAGACCCAATTGTCCATAGGCTACATGATCTTCTTGACAAATTTTCCAAACCACTAACCATTATTTTTGACCGGTCACTTTCTGTCTATACAATATCTCTTTGAATAACAATTATGAGCTAAATAAACCAAATTTGTGAGACGTCTTCACTACACTATTGTGTCCCATTCAAAATTCAAAATTATGATTATTCTATTGTGTCCCATTCAAAATTGTGAATATAATTATAATATATCTAATATACACATGCTATTATTACAATCTCATATCAATAGTCTCCTCACTCTTGTGATGTGTCTCATCCAACCTTTAACTTCTTTTATTCCTTTATTATTATGTCTTATCCATATAATATATACACATTATTATCACAATCTCATCTTGGTAACCCTATTACAATCCCATATCCATAGCCCCATTCACTCCCTTATTATGCCCCATCCAAACTTTAACCTCTCCTCACTTCCTCTTCCTTATTGTGTTCAATTCAAATTTGTGCTTATTATCCCCACACACATTATTATCACAATCTTATTATCCATATAATATATGCAATTTATTATCACAATCTCATCTCCGTAACCCTATTACAATCCCATATCCATAGCCCCTTCACTCCCTTATTATGCCCCATCCAAACTTTAACCTCTCCTCACTTCCTCTTCCTTATTGTGTTCAATCCAAATTTATGCTTATTATCTCCACACACATTATTATCACAATTTCATATCCATAGTTCTCCTCCCTTATTATGCTCCATCCAAACTTTAACCTCTCCTCACTTCCTCTTCTTTATTGTGTTCAATTCAAATTTGTGCTTATTATCTCCACACACATTATTATCACAATCTTATTATCCATGTGATATATACATGTTATTATCACAATCTCATCTCCGTAGTTCTCCTCACTTCCTTATTGTGTCTCATTCAATCTTGAAAGCATATACATATTATTATTACAATCACATATTCATAGTTAGTGTTTTAATATATATATATATATATATATATATATATATATATATATATATATATATTCTCATTCAATCTTGATAATAAAAGCATATACATGTTATTATTACAATCACATATTCATTCAAACTTGAAAGCATATACATGTTATTATTACAATCACATATTCATAGTGTTTTGATTAATAAATACTTATGTCTTGTTATGTATATGGATATGTAAATAATCCTATGTCATCGTGAGTCGATATATATATATAAAAAAAAGAGGGGGGGACAATTTATTAAATTGAAAACAATGTCAAATAACGTCCTAGGAGTACAACAAGCCCATAATTTTTCACTAAGTAAGCAAAAATTCCATGTTGTGGAGCCACTAATATTATTTGTAGCAGAGCTACAATTTTCACATGAGGCTTATGCTCAAAGGCCTTGCCTGAATACAGTCTATAAAATATGCCTAGTATACATAGGCACAAATGATACATTAAAAAAAATCCTTGATAGGAATCCCAATTTGAAACCATTATCCAGTATCTGGTGTCGAAGCATTCAAGTCCAGTTAGATAGGTGCTTCTGCAGGGGATGAGGCTTCATCTGAGTTACCTGTAGTGCCATTTTCTATTGGAGGAGTCAAGAGATGCAGAAGCTTGGCGCGTAGCTCCTCCAATTGTTGTCGAAGCGCCGAACATTCACCTTGGAGCTGAAGGATGGTCTGTCTCTACTAGACTGATTCTTCCAATAATGTAAGAACTTGTGTCGAGAGTCCATTGCAACGAATTTGCAGAGAGAACACCATGCTATGGGTGTCTGCAAGCTCCTCTTCTAGTTGCTCCACCTTCCTTGCGCAATGCCTCGAATTCCTGATATCTATTGCTTGGCACAACCATCTAAGCTCGTAGAAACACCCGAAAGAGGAAGGGACCTGCAAAATTTCCAGCAGAACGAAAGAGTCGGGATGAATTGAGAAGCCATGTTTGGGATATGCAATCCACCACACGGGAGTAGTACCACCTTCTCTCGCCCTCCACCTTCGAACATCATTGCGGGAAGTCGCAAATAATTGGATGATGCCCATAACCATCCCATATTGCAAAAGAAGCGAGAGTTGATGAGGGAGATAAGATTGCTACCATCGGTGGTAGTGATGTAGAGCTCGTGTATACACATGAAATGCACACGTCATCCTTGGATCAATAGGGTGACAACTCCCTCCTTTGATTATGATTTAGACCTTGAGTGGAGAGTTGGGCTCCCGGGAAGGGGGGTCCCCCCTTTTATAAACTTCTTTGAGACTTCTCTAGCCTTTGGGTTTTAATCCCACCATTGGGGAGAGGAGCCAAGCCCCCCCCCCATTTCATATTTATTAATTGAATTCGATACCTCATGGGATTTCTACAAGAGATTGAGATCTGTTTACGACAGAACCCCTTCTTGTAATTTGTTGGTTTGATTCGCTTATCTATCGACCTCCTGATTATTGGATCTTAGCACATGAAAGAATTCAATTGTGTGAAATATATGAATTTCTGCTTGATTTTTGTGAAAAATAGCTCGGAGATGGATATTCCTTAGGAGAGAATTCAACTTTGCATATTTAATTGTCAATTTGGAATCCTCAACGACTGTAAGTTCAATAATTCCTTAAGCCTTTGCCAAAATTAAACCTTGTAACAAGGCATATGCTTCAACTTGGTTATTAGAGGACTGGCCAATGCTCCATGCAAACGTGGATTCCGGTTTTCCTTCAGGGCCATACAACACCCCTCCCGCACCTACCACCCTGGATGTTTACGAGATATTACTCGATGGTATAGGTTTTATGTTTAAGAGGTATTCTCATATGAAGTGGGTTTGTAGATAGATATGACAACATCCTCCATCATATTGATATTCACATAGTTTGTAATAGTAAGTTAAGTTCCTTTGACACTTTGATATTAACATTGTTGATGGTTTTGTGGTTTGTGATAGCAAGGTGGCTTCTACTAATATTGTTGGTGGTTTCAATGACATCCTAGTTGATGTGATAAATTAGTGGTTTCAGTGTCATATTAATTGATGTGATGATGTGATAACTAGTACTAACATTGTCTATGGTTTCAATGTCACATAAGTTGGTGGTTTTGGTGCCATCTCAATTGACATAATGATATGATAACATATATTAATATTATCGATGGTTTGGTGTCATTAGGGTTTGATCCCATTCCCCCCTTTAGGTACTAGCATCATTAGAAGTTTCAATGTCGACGATAACATAGTTATTGATCTTGTTTCCAATAGCCTCGCTTTGGTAGTAATAATGTCAACAATTTTGGTGCATTGCGTTGTGCAAGTCAAATCCCTACAAAACTTTGATACTATTTCATTTTTGGTGGTTTAGTGTTGTCCTCGTTGATGTGATAACCAATACTAACACTATTGGTGGTTTCGATGTTATTCAAGTTCAATCCCATGCTCTCACTCCGATACAAACAACATCAAAAGTTTTGGCGCTAGTTACAACATAGTTGATGGTCTTGGTGTCATGCCCTCACCTTGGTATTAACATTGTTGACAATATAGGTGCCTTGCATTGTGCAAGTGACTCCTCAGGTTGATGTGATAACATCCACCCTTTCTATGATTTCTTCCTCCCTTACTTTGATACTAACATCACCGACTGTTTCAATCCCATGCCCTCACTATGGTACTAACATTACGAGGAGTTTCAATGTTTGTAATAACATAGTCGATGGTTTTGGTGTCATGCCATCACTCCAATACTAACATTATCGACAATGTTAGTGCCTTACATTATGCAAGTCCTTAAGTTGATGTGATAATGTCTTCCCTCACTCCAATACTAATATTGTTGACAATTTTAGTGTCGTTCCCTCACTCTAGTGCTAACATTGTTCATAGTTTTAGTGCCATGCTTTGTTTACCCACTCTCGCTTGTGGACATATTGAATAACTCCACAAGATCCTACACATGTATAACAATTACGATTCAAGAAAAAAACAATTATAAACTAAAAGAAGTTTATGAGACACTCTCAAAGTTAATGTGATAACATCCTCCCTCACTCAATACCACTCTAACTTATAAGTATAATTGACAATTTATATGTCATACCTTATATGTGAAGTCTATATTGTATGAAAACTCTATATAATATAAATATAAGCTAATGCCATATCTTGTGTGCCCACTTTTAACTTGTTATACCATGTGTGCCCACTCTAACTTGTAAATAAAATTTAATGCCATACTTTGTGTGACCTCTCTAACTTGTGAATATACCCTATTATTACATCACGTGTGCATAAGCCAAAGTAAAAGAGGTTTTTGAGACATTACCCACTTAGCTTTGAAGCACAAATCCTCCTCAGAAAGGTATGGACATTGTAAAGGGGAACATGCACATTCTCCCTCATTTTCGGCATTTTCCTCCTCTGGTGTTATTAAACTATGTAACATAATAAGGTCCCTATACATGAGTTCATGCATTGGTGCTCCCATGCTCTTATGAGTCCGTGCTACTATTGCAATGAGTTCTGAGTTCTGTGTTTAAGCTTTGAAAATATTTTTTTTCCAACTTTTCAAAGTTTAAGTTTAACATTAACCAAATTACTTTTGAAATAATTTTTCCTGACTTTTCAAAGTTTAATAATAGCTAAATGAAATTTGACATGAAAATTTCAGTTTTTCAAAATTTATAATATAATATTAAAAAATAACATAACATTAAAAAAATAATAAAAAATAAAAAATAATAACGAGTGTATGGGAGATGTTGTCACTTAACTTTAAGTGATAACACCAAATATAAAATAAAAATTAAATAACTACACACATATACATGTATTTGACAACATTTAAAAAATTAATCTAGCGTAGATCCATCTTAAATCTAGATCTATCAAATATATGAGGCATTAAATTTCTTAAGGTGTAGTGTTTTTATTTTTATTTTTATTTTTTATTTTTTATTTATTTTTATTTTATTATCAAAGTTACATTAAAAAAATAGCAAGTGTATGGGGGAGATGTTGTCACCTAACATTATGTGACAACAACAAATTAAATAAACTTAAAATTAAATAACTACATATATACATATGTACTTGACAACATCTAAAAAATGAAACCACCGTGGATCCATTTTAAACCGAGATATATCAAACAACATGGAATTAAATGATTAAAACATATATACCTTGATAAATTTAATCCCTTGATAGATATTGATTTAAAATAGATGTAGGTTGATAAAATATTAAAATTTATTTATTTTTGTATAAATAGTTTTTTCCAACTTTTCAAATTTTAAAGTTAACCAAATAATTTTTATTTTATTTTATAAAATATTAAAATTTAATTATCTATGGTGTGAGAGGTGACCACATAGATATTTTTCTTTCAATTGAGAATAATCATGTCTTTGTTTCCCAACTCTTACTTTAGATTTAAACGTGGCTTTGTTGCCCAACTCTCACTTTAAAGTTAAACTTATCAATGCTTCCAATTTTCACATCATTTCACTGAAACTTAAGTGTGCAACTCTAATATTTGAGGATTCATCACAAATAAAAATGTAGCAATTTCATTTAAGTAATATTGGTTTCTATAATAGCCCACCAAAACAAACAAAGTTAACGTAATAAACATTCTCATTTTAATTCACAATACAATGAAAACATTTTTTTCCAGAGAAAAAAAGCGTAAATTTTATTTCATATAGAGAGAAAATTTACATTCTGAAGAAAGCACATGGACGCATGCATTTATTCTAGATATCCTCCCCTGTCAGGACCATCATGTTCTGAAGGATACAATGCAGGTTTCCCTATTAACATGAGACTATTTTAATCAAAATATTACAACTATGATCTTATGTCCAAAAAATTATACAAAACTAAAGAGAGCTTATAAAAAACCTCAATTGTGAGTCCTGGAAACAAGAATGTTGTATAGTCATCCATTGCCATAGGAGATGACAGTCTGAAAATAACACCCCATAAGAGATACGACTTGTGGATTATCGCCATCTTCTAACCTTCAATCCGAGCTGCTGTTTTGAAACTGGAATATTGTACTATGGGAATATAAACATTTCTGATAAAAAGAAAATCAGAGTGGCTCCATAGCATGTGGTATTAAAAAAAAGAAAAAAAAGAGGAAGTATTCAGTGATGAGAGTAAGGGCCTTCCAATCCCCCCGCGTCTATAAAAGGTCTTTGTTAATATTCAAAAATTGATCCTTCTCTAAATTCTTCTACATACCACTCCCATGATCCAGGAGAAGACCCTCCTTAGAGAGTTTTTCGGCTGCTATGTTTCTTTCCCTGTATACATGTCGAATGGAGAAATTTGTGTAAATGTCCATGATTATAAAAACTTCTTCAAGGAATGGAAAAAATATGATATTGTGGCATTTTTGTGTTTTCCATATCCAATTTATGATCACTAATGAGTCACCAAAAATTTGAAGGTTAGATAACCCTTTTTCGACAGCAAAGGTTAGCAGAAATTTTAAGGCCATAAGCTCAACGAAGTTGTTTGATCCCAAACCCAAAGCCCATTTCATATTGAAATGATGTATCTCTGATAGGAAAATAACTGCTCCACCTCAATACAGTAAAACCCATTTTGTGAGGCTCCATCAAAGAAATCCTAAGGTCTCGAACAATCTACCTGTTCTTCCCTAACTTGCCTTATTGGGGGGGGGGGGGCTTCCCTTGTAGGAAGTGGGAGAGAATGCTAATTATTTGAGCTAGAATGTGATCTAGGATGGAATCTTTTTCCTTAAAGATGATATATTTCCGAGCCAACCAAACTCCCCAACTGATGAGGATAGGTAGAGGTTTTATGTTATGGTTTTTGTGGTCCTGCAACCATAATTTCCAAGCCTCTTCAATGGAAGGACCTTGCCACTCACAATTGTGTTGAAGAGCTCTTGAGCATTCATTACAGATTTGAAGTGTGAAAGGACAGAGTAAAAAAATGTGAATTCTAGTTTCCTCAACACCTTTTCATAATGGACACCATCTTGGGCCTTCCAGTCTTCTCAATTTCATTATGTCCCAAGTCAATACCTTATTTTTAACCAGACACCACAAAAAAGGTGAGTTTTTAAAGGACACTTAATTTTCCAAATCCCTTTCCACCACCAAGAAGGATCCTAATGAAGGAGATCTAAGGTTATTTGTGTGTAACCATATTTTGGTGAAAACACTCCAAAAGGACTATGCTGCCACACTAATTCATCTTCCTTATCTATTAATTTGATGTGCCATGTTTTAAGAGATATGATATAAACGTTCCAAACCTATGAAAATTCATCACCTAGACCCAACTATGGAGCATCTTGCCATTTTTCCCCCACATTGTTTTTCTTGTCCCATATGCAATTTGGTTCAGATGGAAAATGCCTCTAGTGTGAAGAATGTCAATTAAAGGTTGAGGGAGGAGATGTGCACTATCATTGTCGGGCCAAGGGTCATGTCCGAGTCTTACTTTTGTTCCTCTTCCCACCTTCCAGAAAATACCTTGACTAATTACTGCAAAGTATTTTAAGAGATATTTCCAAATGATTGTGTAGTTTTTAGTCTCTTTGTTTGGCCTTCTAATCCAATCCACCACTGAATGAGGGCTGGTGTATTTTTTGTATACCACCTGCGTCCATAATATTTTTGTGGTTATTAATCTCCATCCTACCTTAGTTGCAAGTGCTTTGGAAAAATAATGAATGTTTTTTAAACCGCTCCCCCCTAGCATCTTTGGGTTGCCAAGGTTCCCCATTTTATTCATGGCATCACAAAATTTTCCTTTTGGTCGACCCACATGAATCTGAAGAAAACTCTCTCGATTTTTTCCAGTGTTCCTTTTGGGACCCATGCAAGAGATACCCAATAAACATTAATGGATTCCAACAATTAATTAACAAGGAACAATCTTCCTGGTCTAGATAGCCATATGAAGCACCAAGATTTCAGCCTTTTTTCTAGTTTGGCTATTAGCCAGCTCCAATCTACCTTTTTGTAATTGTTGGGTTTCAAGTGAAAATTGAGATACTTCAACCCTTCATCAAAAGGATTTGACTCAAAAGGGAAGAAATACTTATAGATTCCTACCTCCTACTCTTCCATAAGATGTGTTTATATGATAGATTTTTTACCATTGATTTGCATGCCTGTGGCTCGACTAAAGAGGTCCAAGATATAAAATAATTTATCCACATCCCTCCTTAGTCCATTGCAGAAAATCAGAATATCATCTACAAATAAAAGGTGGGAGAGTCTATGAGTTTGATAGAGAATGAATCCTTGGAAATCCCCATTGCGTTTTCCTTCATATATGGCATCACTGAGTCCTTTTGCCACCAAAAGAAAAAGTAAAGGAGACAAAAATCATCCTTGCCTTAAGCCTCTTTCTGCTGTGAATAAAATTGAGGCCGCACCATTTATGAGGACAACAAAGGACACTGACGAAACACAACTCATAATCCAATTGGTGAAAGGGAGAGTAAATCCCAACTGATTTAATAACATCCTCAAAAAAATCCAACTGACTTGGTCGTATTCTTTTGATAGATCTATTTTGAGGAAAACCCCTTTGATTTTATGAGTTTTGATGCTATGTAAGTCCTCCTGAGCAACTCTGATTGCTTTATGAATATGTCTTTCTTCTAAGAAACCAAACTACTCTTTTGAAATGGATTTTGAAAGGACAACTTTAAGATTATAACTGATAATTTTGGTTATCACCTTATAGATACAGTTTCAGAGAGAAATCATTCTGAAATATTCCAAATATTGTGGATCATCCTTCTTTGGAATATGTATGAAAGTTGCATTGAATGGAATATGTATGTATCTATTTGTCATAGACTCTTCTAGTACTTTTAATAAATCCTTTCCAAAATGGTCATAGAAAACCACAAAGAAATCCATTGACCACCCATCCGGACCTGGGCTTTTGTCTTTTTGGAAACTGTGCAGGACCTCCTTTAGTTCGTCTTCAAATATTTCCTCCATTAGAGCCCTGTTGTCTTCCTCCTCCACAAAATTGGGATAGTGTAGGGCTAGTTGTATAATTGGATCTATTGTTACCCTTCTTTGAACTGAGAAAAGATTTTTGAAATGTCGGGTTCCCAGCTGTGCCAGATCCTCGAAAGATGTAAGTTTCCTGCTGGATGAATCCTTTGGTCCCAAAATGGTATTTTCATTTTTTCTACCTTTTACATATGCTTGGAAGAATTTTGTGTTCTCATCCCCATTTTTTTATCCATAGAGCCGTACGTTTTTGTATCCATTTTGCTTCTATTTCTTGTAGGAGTTGCCTTCTTTTCTTTTCTAGTGACAATAAGACCTCTTTGGCCTTTGGGGATGTATAAACTCCACCTTTTGTGTCATAGATACATTGTAATTATTCCTCCGTTCTAATAAGCTCCTTCTCGACCAACTACCTTTTTCTTTTTATCCCATTCTATCGTTTCCTATTTTATAAGTTTTAGATTTTGTGTGAACTAAACAAATGCCCTCTCTTCTTCATTTAAGGGATTCCATAACTCTACTAGATTAATGTATTCCTCCTCCTTCAAACAAACAGAACTGAATTTAAATGGGATTGTTGGTTTTCTTGTGTTTCCAGCAAATTCTAGAAAAATAGGGTAGTGATATGATTTGCCCCCTGAGCCCACCCACTGTCTGAGGAGTAAAGTAGCCTCCACTAGATGGGTGGAAATAAGAAAACAATCTAGCCTTTTTGCAATGTGTTCTTCCCTCAATCTCTTATTTCTCCAAGTTGGCCCAAGTTTTGCAGGGGCAATATCTAGTAGTCCCGAATCTTCCAATTTATGACTGAAAAATCCTAGTTGGGGATCAACCTAGGCCTTTTGGCCCCAAGATTCTGCATTTCCCAAGGAAAAATTTAGGTCCCCCCGAGGATGAGATTCGTTTCTTTTGTAAAGGATTTGGATAGAATATTTTCCTAGTACTGAATGCGCTCTTGGGAAGGACCATAGACATTTAGAATTGTGAACTCCTTTCCAAGGTCCTCCACACTTACATTTATTCCTAGTCCAGAGTAAAAACCCCAAGATTTTTGTAGTTTGATGGATCATTTCCTCCACCCCATCGCCAGTCCCCCCGAATTTCCTATGGAATCCGCACCTATGAAACTCCAACCTTTAAAGAGATTTTTCAGCAAAGGGACAACCAGGTTTGCATCTCCTAGAGTTTCTTGAAGCATAACAATGTTTGGCTGGGTTAACTCCACCAGCCTTTGGAGTGTGATTTTCTTAGAGGGGCTTGCCACACCCCTACATTTAAAAGAGAGCAGTCTCATTTTGAACCCCCCTCTGGGGTTGGGAATTCTCTAAGGGCCCCCATGATAGAAAGTTCGTGACCAAATGCCATATCCATGGTAGCCCTAGTATGAGATTTTGCGAGAAAGGATTTTCTTCCCCTCCCCTTACTGAAAGACACGGACAAGGGGTTTAAACCTAGTCCCTCCATTTTTTGACTTAGATCCCCAAGAGCCTGAATGAGTCTATTTCTCAACTAGTAGCACACAATCTCTTCCTATGATAATAATGAGGAATCTTGACTATGGCTAGGGTGAAGAGAAGGAGGGGAGGCAGGGGTTTGGGAAAACGAGAGTTGAGACAAAGGAGGTTCAGAGGGAGAGGGGATGTAGGAGGTGGAAGATGTTTGGGAAAAAGTGATTTTCTTAAGAGGTCCAACCCAATTTTTGTCCAGAAAAGAGAAATACCGAAAACAAAAATTTAAATATGAAGGAGGCCGAGTAGGAATACCCAAATGTGCTTTGATTCCTTTATGAAGAAAGCATGCAGTGGCTGAGACAGTCTCTGGGGGACCTTTCTTTGTGCTCAAACTAGTGCCTGATCTTGTCGAGCAAAACATTTCCTTGTGCTGCGTGTCCTTTCTAGCACCATGAACTATTGTTCTATGGAAAACTGGCTCCAATCTTCCTTGCTTTGGATAGTGGGAAAAATAAGCCTCCCCAAGGGTGAGATCCCCCCTTTTATTATTCCTTTCTTCTGAAATCACCAACCTTCTTTGACTTAGGTAGAGAGAATTTAGATGCCCGATGACCGTGCTTATGGAACCAGTGGCATTTGAAAAGAATTCCCTCATAGTCCAACTTTTGCAAAAAGACCATATCCCCCTCGAAAATTCATTTTTTTCTGAGATCCCTTTCCCGAGATTTAGGGAAACCATAATTTGGGCCATCGACATCCTTCAAATGAAGATGAAATATATATCAGTGTTCATGAAGGTACTGAGGGTATTCCCAATTTTTTCAAGGCACTTCTCTGCCCAACATTATTGTGGAAGTCCGAGCAAGCGAACCCAGACAGTAAGTTTGTCTCTTCACTCACAGTTGGCATCAAAGAACAACGTCCATTTATTTTGGAGTAGCGACATTGAATCTATGCACCATGGGGCTCTTAGTACCTTTGTCGCATATGTCGCACTCTAGAATTTCAACAAAAAATACCCTTTGGATAAAAGGTGGGCTGAAGGAAGGGGGTTCATCATGTCCTCCCAATTATGTTTTACCCAATCTCACAACTAAGAGATTCCTAGATGAAGGCCATTTTATTTTCCCACCACCACCCTTTCTGCTAGATCCGACACCTCTAACAACATTACGTCATCTCCCAGGGCCAACTTGTACGACTGAAAAATAAGTTTTATCCCAACTTGGGATTTTTGTTTTTTGACCGCTAATTTCTACCCCAAAACCTCATGTAAATTGTTCCTTAAACTACCCTCCTTTCTTCCAATGGGGGAAAGAGAACCACCATTTAAAACCTCCTTTTCAAAGGCCTGGATAGAAGGAGAGGGAGACGTAATGAAATACTTGTCCGGCTCAGAAGAAAAATACTTACCAATCTCCAGAAATGCTGGCAGGAGCACCTTAGAGGAGACACAATCGGTCTGGAGAGGGGACCATTCTAGGTGAGGGAAAGAGAGACCGAGTTCACACCCACCATGAAACTCTAGGGCTTGATGCAAGTCTGAGAAAAATTTATTTTTTGGATAGGGTTCCTCGAAAGGAGGCTTTGGAAAAAACCCTGAAGCCTTCTTCCATATCCCATCCTTTGTCCTCAAACACCGTGAAACAATGATATTCTTGGAGGGGTTAGGGAGTCAACTCGGAGTCTAGGCCTAGGGCCTAGCCACATGACTAGGAAAACTATGGTAGTAGATATTACCCACTGACAATTTCACGAGCCTGTGGTCTAGGAATTGAAACAACTACTTCCCTCAGATCTCCAATGACAGGCGACATGAGTCCCAGGTCAAGCGTGAGGAGTTTTCCAGCTGGCACACTCCAGATCAACTTCTCATCCAAGGGATCTCCACCATAGTCCACGAGGTCACCATAGGCTTCACCCAATTCCCTAATCACCTCCACCATCAAGCCCCATCAAGACATATTACTATAAGTTCTTAGGGTAAGATTACTTGAAGATCACACCTAAGTAACTCTAACCTCCTGACAACGCGAGAGAGTGATTTCCTTCTGCAATGAAACGTTTCGATCTGCTAGACTAGAGTGTGGGGACCCATGCACAGTCTGCAGATAGGGTTTCCACAATGAAAAAACCTCTTTTTCGCCCCCCTAGAATATCATCATCCAATACGATGAAAAATTGTTCTCCTTAGTCATTACATATTGAATATTATATTATATTATTAGCTATGGGATATTATTATGCAAAATGATGCCAATATTCTTTTAACATACTTGAACAAATTCAACCATTTTAGAGTGCTCAATGCACCAAATTTGGTACTTAAGTTAATGTGCAATTTCCAAAATTTCTACAATAAATAAATTTAACATAGTTTTTAATGTATTTATTAATTATTCTTAAGGGTGGGTGTAAGTTAATGATGGTCTCTCATGAAGGGTTAGTGACAATGTAAATATGAAAAAAATATGCTTTTACAATGAATTTGCATATGGTGTACAAAATGAAATGTAGGAAATTGAATTAGCTTTATGAATATATAATTGTTATTTATAGAATTTGTGAATAACTATGTGAAATTCGAGTTTTTCTAACAATGGTATGTTATTTTTCAAGCAAAATATAATGTATATGTTTCTGTTAGTGCAAGGTGTTGAGTACCTTCATGATGGAATTT
>ML794950.1:20250-50941 GCA_009831015.1 Picea engelmannii
ATTTAATTATATTGACTTTCTTTTGATATTGAAATAATTTTAGGGTTGTATTAATGAAAACAATTCTAATTTTGTATTAATAAAAATAATAATTGTGTTTTTTTTTAAACATAGTTTTTTTTTATATTGAACTAGTTAAGTTTGGTTTAAAATGAAAAAGTTTAATACATGGTTTTCACCCAAAAGTCATGGAATAGAGTGATATAACCACGAAAGAATGAAAACAAATACAAAAGAATGTATAGGTTTAAAATGACGAATGACCACTAACAATAAACTATATATAGTAGTCATGATTCGTAACCTTAAACATCATGGTCAATGCACCCAAACATAATAAAATTGTATTAGGGGTATTGAGAAAAAACAATAAACATATAAGATGACCATAATGACCCATTGCAATGATTTATATGTCTCAAATCGGTTTGATTCTAGGAGTTTTATGGGAAGGATACTTTAATAAGTTGGACTAATTAAATCATGGGCATGGAATCATGATAAAAAAATAAAGAAAGTAATAAACAATATGCACACAAAATGTGACTATGTTTGTATTATTATGATTTTTTTATAAAATGGTCTATGAAAGAGAGGATAATAAAGAGAGAAAACAAAAAAAAATCTATATTCAATTTTGTGTTTCATATCATGCACAACATACATAGGATTGCATTTTAATTAGAATATTTCCTTTTAGTTGTTGAAGGTAGTTTCTTTTCATAGTTATTGATGATTGTTTGTATTCTTGACATGTTACATGCTTCTATTTGACAACATGTATTAATGATCTAGGAGGATCTGAGAATGTTGACAAAGGTCCAAGAGGATCCAGAATGCCCACAACGGTCCAAAATGGTTCAATAATGCTTAAAATTTGACTACTCCAAATTCTCTTGAAAATGACATCAATGCATAGAGCTCGTCGTTAGCTTTCCAATGACGCAAATAACAAGTCAAAAAGAGCTCGTATGCAAACGTTATGAGAAGTCAAATTTCAAGTCAAACTAGGAAAAAGTCAAAGGTAACACGTGTCACCATTGCAAGGGTGACACATGGCACATGATAGTATAGGCCAGACAAGTGACATGGCATGATCGACTGACATGTGTTTGGGAAAATCATACAAACCAAGTGGTCCAGTCACAGGTTGATAAGTGGCAGATATAAGCCAATGAGAGGTTGCCACATGACATCCTCACATTGGCCTTTATGGTCATGGCTATATAAAGTTTTATGAGAGTCGATGGGGGTTGAACCCATGAACTTCCAAAGCCTTACACCAAGCCCCATTATCAATACACCAGGCACGTGACACTTAACCATATACATTGTCATATATATTTAAACTTGTGTAAAGGTTCGTTTGGCGGTAAAAAGGGTCGAGGGACTAAGCCCTCAACCCCTAGTCTATGGTTCTATTCGAATGATGTAACCATAAATCATATTCTACGGGGTGTTAAAAATATATGCAACCAACAATTATATATATAGTTAAGTTTATAGCAAAAACATTGAAATGGTCGACGAGGCTTGAACCCCCCGATCTGCCAACTATGCCAATGACCTAACAAACTCTTCTAACCAATATTCTGCCAACTCTTGTTGGTTACAACTACACCATAAATAATAGTTAAAGGGTAGTGGACAATAGAGGGAAGTTAAGGGCCCACGCCTTATTTAATGGTGCATGGATCGAGGATTGTACATACACTCATTAATGTAGAGAGTTATGCCTCGAAGTGTGTGACAAAGGGTACATAGGCTTTGAGGGTACACCATAAAGCATGTTGAGAGGTCCCTTGATGGAATTTCATGAACTTTATACTCATTTTTCACGATTTTTTGCAAGGAATACAACGATGAATTTCGTTTTTCATTTGAGCAACATGTAAAAAGGTCATTGTAAAACACAAGCATTTGAGCATTAATAAAGAAGGTCTCTATTGGAAGCGGACCCAGAGACATAGCCCAAATCGGGTGGAATCCAACTTGTGTATGTAATTTCATTATTGTTTTTCATTTATGCTCAATTGTCTGCAAGTTATTTATCATTAAAGTGTATATGATTAGATAATTATTTCACATGTAATTGCAATCAATCAAGCGATCATTATTATTTTGAAGATCACATAGATGTTTATATGTATTTAAAATAATCAACATCTAAGTATTTTTTAGATCAAGTTGGTATCCGAGCAGTTTTGAAAGGTGTTTGTGAGTGAATTATTACAAGAGCCAAACTCAAACTTGGTAAACGAGAGCTTGCAAGTTATAAGCTTGAAATTAAAAGAAGACTTTGTAAGCATAAGATGGCTTCTGAAGGAAAGGAAGGAGAAGATCCTCCCATAAGTCCAGAAGAAATGATGGATACACTTCACTCAATGAGAGAGATAATAAATGATTTGCAAGGAAGAATTCAAAATCCCGTAAGTAGAGAATCTTCGGTAAAAGAAGAAGGAGGAGACGAAGGTGGTGGACCTTCAAATCCCCCTTCACCATCCTCATTATCATATTCTTCTGAAGAAAGTGAACATTCTTCTCGTCAAAAGAAGTTCTCTAAGAAGTCTGATCATAATCTGCCTTTATTAAAGTTGGATGTCAAGTTTGAATTTCTGACCTCTAATGGAGACTTGAATGCTGATAAATTGGACAACTGGATCAAACAAATAGGTATATTGCATGGTTCAAAATATCATGGACGAAGCTACAAGGATATAGTTAGATTCTCTTCGAATAAGTGGCACAACCTTAATATGGTGGGAGAGTAAGATGAAATTTGATATTGTTCAAAAGGGTAAAGTCATCTCTTCTTGGGATAAGTTTACTAATGCTATAAGAAAACAATTATATCCTCTGACTTATGCGCAAATGAAAATGATAAAATGGTAGCATCTAAGTCAGGGTAAAGGCCAAAATATTCAAGAATATACACAGGAATTAAAAAAGAAGGCATTATCATTGGGGATTCCATTGTATACTCATGAAACTCTTCTGAAGTGTATTGGTGGAATGCACTCGTATCTTCGTCACACTATTTTAATGTTTAACCCCACTAACATTGATAAAGTGTTAGTACAAGCTACACATCTAGAGGCTAGTAAGGGTAAGCATGTGAGCGAAGATAAGAATCCATACAAGTTTGAAAAGAAAATGAAACATAAATGGAATAGTACGAAATCATCTATAGTAAATCAAGCTTAGGAAAGACATACATGTTCCCACTATAAGAAAAATGGACATGAGGAATCACAGTGTTGGAAGCTGCATCCAAAATTACGACCGAAAAAATTCAAGGAAAAAGGGAAGCACAAGATTGTTGCATCAACTCATTAGGATCTAGGGTCAGATTCTGGGGATGAATCTAAGATCATCGAAATAGAAATTAAAGGAATATCAACTATCAAATCCAATTCTTCAGTTCAATCCACTAAATTGGAAAATAATATTGATCAAAAGAAAAGAAGTGAGTTTTTTCATGTCAAAGTTATAGTCAAGCATACAAAGGTAGATACTTTATTTGATAGTGGATCTCAATTTAACCTAATATATGAAGCAATTTTTAAGAAGTTGGGTTTGAAGACGACACCTAACAAAAGGCCTTATCCATTAGGATGGGCGTGTGAAGATGCTAAGTTGCATGTAATGAAACAATGTAAGATCAGATTTGCAATTACAACTAAGTTCTTTGACGAGGTGGAATTAGATGTTGTGCCTCTTTACATTGGTGGCATCTTCTTGGGTAGTCCATATCTACTTGACATGAAGTCTATATTCTACCACGAAGAGAATACATATAATCTTTCCAAGGATGAGGTTGAATATATTTTTAGAGCTCATCGTATCAAGACTACTATTTCTTTAATAAGCACATGGAAAATAAAGAGACTCATGAGCGCAGGTAAATATTTTGTTCTCATGATAGTGAAATAGAAAGAGGAAGATATAACAAATGCTTTAATAGGTTGTGATCCAAATCATAAACAAGAGTTGGCCAACACCATATCTAACTATGATGATTTGTTTCAGGAATCTACAAGGTTTCCTCCTAAAAGGGAGGTTGAACATGAAATATATTTACAACATGATGCTCCTCTTCTGAACATTGGAATGTATAGGTCATCAATAATTGAGAATGCAGAAATAAAGAAGCAAGGTTAGGAGTTTCTCAATAAAGGAATCATTAGGCCAAGCTCCTCTCAGTGTGGTCCTCCTATTGTATTAGTTCCGAAGAAAGATGGCACGTGGAGGATGTGTATTGATTTTCGAGCCTTGAACAAGATTACTGTAAAGAACCGTTATCCTCTTCCCAAAATTAATGACTTATTGGATCAATTAAAGAATGTTGTTCATTTCACTAAGTTGGATTTGAGAAGTGGTTATGATCAAATCAGAATTGTAGAAGGTGGCATATGGAAAATTGCTTTCAAGACTAAGAAAGGATTGTTCGAATGGTTAGATGATTTTGTTATTGTATAATTATATGATATATTGATATTTAGTCAAAGATGGGAAGATCATACTGATTCAGATTATTTTTGGAATGAAATGAAGGAAGAGATATAACAATGAAATATAAAGAGATATTGCAATAAATACAGAGATACAATAATGCACAAATTTTATTAATTAGAGAATGTACAAAAACTATAAAATTACAGGGTGGATGACTCGCTAGAATGGTGGCAAATTATCTATGAGAAGAGATGTGATGGATACGCTCATTCAAAAGAAGATGATGATGTTTACAATGAGGCTCCAAAGGCCTTTTTAACATAAAAAAAATCCAAAACCACAACCTCAGAAGATGAAACACCAAAAGGTTTGTGGGCCCCGATGGGGGTAGTTGATACATCAACTTACCAAGGGCGTACATTTTGCATATGAGATTCATTTGGGGCATTCTATAACTCTTTGGAAAGGCCTATTGAGGAGTACATATTATGTTTGACAGAGACCATGCCTTTTTTCTATCATTTGGGCGTTGTTGTAAAATTTTATGGGAGTCGATGGGGGTTGAACCCATGACCTTCCAAAGCCATACACCAAGCTCCATTATCAATACACCACGCACGTGCCACTTCACCATATACATTTTGATATATATTAAACTTGTGTAAAGGTTCATTTGGCGGTAAAAAGAGTCGAGGGCCTAAGCCCTCAACCCCTAGTATATGGTTCTATTCGAATTATGTAACCATAAATCATATTCTATGGGGTGTTAAAACTATATGGAACCAACTATTATATATATAGTAAAGTTTATAGAAAAAACATTGAAACGATCAGTGGTCAGTGGGGCTTGAACCCTCGATTTTCCAACGACCTAACAAACTCTGCTAACCAATATTCCGCCAAGTCTTGTTGGTTACAACTACACCATAAATAATAGTTAAAGGGTGGTGGAATATGGAGGGAAGTTAAGGGCCTACGCCCTATTTAATGGTGCGTGGATAGATGATTGCACATACACTCATTAATGTAGAGAGTTATGTCTCAAAGTGTGTGACCGAGGGTACATAGGCTTTGAGGCTACACCATAAAACATGTCAAGAGGTCCCTTGATGGAATTTCATGAACTTTATACTCATTTTTCATGATTTTTTGCAAGGAATACAACGATGAATTTCGTTTTTCATTTGAGAAACATGTAAAAAGGTCATTGTAAAACACAAGAATTTGAGCATTAATAAAGAAGGTATCTATTGGAAGCGGACCCAGAGACGTAGCCCAAATTGGGTGGAATCCATTATCAAACTTGTGTATGTAATTTCATTATTGTTTTTCATTTTATGCTCAATTGTTTGCAAGTTATTTATCATTAAAGTGTATATGATTAGATAAGTATTTCACATGTAATTGCAATCAATCAAGTGATCATTATTATTTTGAATATGATATAGATGTTTATATGTATTTAAAATAATCAACATCTAAGGATTTTTCATATCAAGTTGGTATCAGAGCAGGTTTGAAAGGTGTTTGTGAGTGAATTATTACAAGAGACAAACTCAAACTTGGTAAAGGAGAGCTTGCAAGTTATAAGCCTGAAATTGAAAGAAGACTTTGTAAGCATAAGATGGATTTTGAAGGAAAGGAAGGAGAATATACTCCCATAAGTCCATAAGAAATGATGGATACACTTCGCTCAATGAGAGAGACAATAGATGATTTGCAATGAATAATTCAAAATCCCGTAAGTGGAGAATCTTCGGTAAAAGAAGAAGGAGGAGACAAAGGTGGTGGACCTTCAAATCCCCCTTCACCATCCTAATTATCATATTCTTCTGAAGAAAGTGAAAATTCTTCTCATCGAAAGAAGTCCTCTAAGAAGTTTGATCATAATCTGCCTTTATTAAAGTTGGATGTCAAGTTTGAATTTCTGACCTATAATGGAGACTTGAATGCCGATGAATTGGACAAATGGATCAAGCAAAAAGGTATATTGCATGGTTCAAAATATCATGGATGAAGCTACACAGATATAATTAGATGCTCTTAGACTAAGTGGCACAACCTTAATATGGTGGGAGAGTAAGATGAAATTTGATCTTGTTCAAAAGGGTAAAGTTATCTCTTCTTGGGATAAGTTTACTAAGGCTGTAAGAAAAGAATTATATCCTCTGACTTATATGCAGATGACAATGATAAAATGGTAGCATCTAAGGCAAGGTAAAGGCCAAAATATTTAGGAATATACACATGAACTCAAAAAGAAGGCATTATAATTGGGGATTACATTGTATACTCATGAAAATCTTCTGAAGTGTATCAGTGGAATGCACTCGTATCTTCGTCACACTATTTTAATGTTTAAACCCACTAAAATTGATAAAGTGTTAGTACAAGCTACACATCTAGAGGCTAGTAAGGGTAAGCATGCGAGCGAAGTAAGAATCCATACAAGTTTGAAAAGAAATTGAAAGGTAAATGGAATAGTACAAAATCAGCTAGAGTAAATCAAGCTGAGGAAAGACATACATGTTCCCACTATAAGAAAAAGGGACATGAGGAATCATAGTGTTGGAAGCTGCATCAATAATTACGACTGAAAAAATTCAAGGAAAAAGGGAAGAAAAAGATTGTTGCATCAACTCATTAGGATCTAGGGTCAGATTCCGGGGATGAATCTAAGATCATGGAAACATAAAGTAAAGGTGTATCAACTATCAAATCAAATTCTTCAGTTCAATCCGCTAAATTGGAAAATGATATTGATCAAAAGAAAATAAGCAAAATTTTTCATGTCAAAGTTATAGTCAAGCATACAAAGGTAGATACTTTATTTGACAGTGGATTTCAAGTTAACCTAATATATGAATCAATTTTTAAGAAGTTGGGTTTGAAGCGACACCTAACAAAAGGCCTTATCCATTAGGATGGGCGTGTGAATATGCTAAGTTGCAGGTAACGAAACAATGTAAGATCAAATTTGCAATTACAACTAAGTTCTTTGAGGAGGTGGAATTAGATGTTGTGCCTCTTTACATTTGTGGCATTTTCTTGGGAAGTCCATATCTACTTGACAGGAAGTCTATATTCTACCGTGAAGAGAATACATGTCATATTTCCAAGGACGAGGTTGAATATATTTTCTGAGATCATCGTATCAAGACTACTGTTTCTTTAGTAAGCACATGGAAAATGAAGAGACTTGTGAGCGTAGGTAAATATTTTTTTCTCATGATAGTGAAATATAAAGAGGAAGATATAACAAATGCTTTAACAGGTTGTGATCCAAATCATAAACAATAGTTGGCCAATATCATATCTAACTATGATGATTTGTTTCAGGAACCTACAAGGTTTCCTCCTAAAAGGGAGGTTGAACATGAAATATATTTACAAAATGATGCTCCTCTTCCGAACATTGGAATGTATAGGTCATCAATAATTGAGAATGCAAAAATAAAGAAGCAATTTTAGGAGTTGCTCGATAAAGGAATCATCAGGCCAAGCTCCTCTCAGTGTGGTCCTCCTATTATATTAGTTCCAAATAAAGATGGCACGTGGAGGATGTGTTTTGATTTTTGAGCCTTGAACAAGATTACTGTAAAGAACCATTATCCTCTTCCCATAATTAATGACTTATTGGATCAATTAAAGAATGTTGTGCATTTCACTAAGTTGGATTTGAGAAGTGGTTACCATCAAACCAAAATTGTAGAAGGTGACATATGGAAAATTGCTTTCAATACTAAGAAAGGATTGTTCGAATGGTTAGTTATGGCATTTGGGTTATGCAATGCACCAACAACATTTATGAGGGTATTGAATGATGTATTCAGACCCTACATAGATGATTTTGTTATTGTATAATTATATGATATATTGATCTTTAGTAGAAGATGGGAAGATCACATTGATTCATATTATTTTTGGAATGAAATGAAGGAAGAGATATAACAATGAAATATACATAGATATTGCAATAAATATAGAGATACAGTAATGCACAATTTTTATTAATTAGAGAATGTACATAAACTATAAAATTATAGAGTGAATGACTTGCTAGAATGGTGGCAACTTATCTCCGAGAAGATATGTGATGGATATTCTCATTCGAAATAATATGATGATGTTTACAATGAGACTCCAAAGGCCTTTTTAACATAAAGAAAATTCAAATCCCTAACCTCAGAAGATGAAACACCAAAAGGTTTGTGGGCCCCGATGGGGGTAGTTGATAGGTCAACTTCCCAAGGCGTAACTTTTGCATACAAGCTTCGTTTGGGGCGTTCTATACCTCTTTGGAAATGTATATCGAGGAGTACATATTATGTTTGGCCTAGACCATGCCTTTTTTCTATCATTTGGGTGTTGTCGTACCAAAAAAACGTCGTTTAGGGCCTCAAAACGACCTCGAAAGTTCACGACGCGGAAAAACTGTAGAAACACTACCAAGGTGGAAACCCATGTTTTGAGCCAGTGGAATAGGTGGTTAGCCACCAATATCCATTTGGATCAATCCTTCCCCCTTATGAAGCAATGGTCTCCATTGCGTCAAGTTCCCGTGGGAGATGGGGAATCTTTTGCTGAATCTCCACCTTGGTGAGCTACTTGCCTTGTTGCAGAAGTTGTCTTGTTTAGCTTGTTGAAGGATGTTATGAAACTGTTGCTGGAGGGTTCAGATCCATTCAACCGATCTAGTTGCATGATCTTCTCGAGTGTGGGAAGACTCTGTCAGTGAAGATGCAACATGAGGAGTATGAAGGGCTCTGTTATAACTTTGCTTGATTGGACAGTGCAGAAGTACCCCCGTAGGTGAAGAAAATATATTTTTATGCCCTTCTACAATCTGATTTTGTTTGATAGAAAGGTCTTGGGTTGAGGCTGTAGTGTTTGCAGTTTCCTTCTGTTCACCTTCTGACCAGATCATGAAGAGGCTAAACTTTGTGGTATGAGAGATTACTTTGTAACACTTTTTTGTCAAGACAATAGTCAAAACTAACTTTGGTATTATGTAGAGCTGACCCCCCAGAGAATCAATGACTCTACGAGGTCGAGACTCATAAAAAACATGATTACTCCACATATATGGTTTGCCTAACAAAACATCACAAACTTCCAGTGGGGCAACATCACACAATACCTCATCCTTGAAGGGCTTGATGTCGTATGGCATGCGAAAATGATGGTTGACACAAAGATATCGTCCCTGGAAAAGCCATCCAATGCTGTATGGTTGCGGGTGTGGTGTTGTTGGAAAATCCAACTGCTTGACGACCTTTGCTGAGCTGAGGTTCTTCTAGCTTCCACTATCAACAATAAAATACAATGGGGTCCCTTTCACCCACATCTGTGAATGTAAAGGGCGCCCCCCCTCCTCAGGATCCTCTGGTTCTTTTGGTTCGATTGTTGCGGCCGTGATAGTAGCAGTTGGTTTTGCATCATTGATTTGTCTCCCTTTCTTATTTTTTGAATTAGAGTCTGAGTCAGGGTTCAGCTCTGTTTCTTTGAGCTCGACCACCAATGACTATTTTGAGAGACATTCATCGGTGATGTGCCAAGGGATTTTGTGGAAGTCATACCACTTCCCAATGTCCTTCTTCGTCTTCTCGTTACCCTTCTTTTCTTGTGACTTGGATTGGTTGTATATAGGTTGTCTATTCTGTGAGTTATTGATGCCTTTACCATACTTTGGTTGTTGCGGATTTGCATACCCAAATTATTTCTTGTTGTGCTGCTTAAATTTCTACTCGATTTTGACAACATATCTATAAGCAACTCCCAGTGATGAGATGTCTAGAAACTCCATTTCGGTTTGGATGTACCTGTGTAGAGCCCTGCGGTATTTCAGATTCAGATGCCATTTAGAGTATTTTATACCCAGCTTGGTGCACAAGTCATGGAAGGTATTTGTGAACTCTGGTATTGTTTGGTCCCATTTTTTATGCAACATTGTCCATCTCATGTAATGGTCATCATAGTTTCCCATAGGGTAATATTTCTCCTTGACCGCATCCATAAAATATCCCAAGTGGGCTCAGCCCCAAATATTCCAGAATCCTCTGTGGAATTTTTCTCCCAGTAAGTTTCCCACCAACAGGGAAGATCCTTAAGGAGCGCAAAGGTGATCTTTTCTCTGTCGAAAAAAATGTGAGCAGAGAAATAACCTTCTAGCAAATTTAACCATTTTTCCAAAGCATATGCATTGCTATGACCTTCAAATACGGGAAAATCAAAATTAATTTGTACCTTGAATGGGGTAGTGTATCCAAAGAGACTGCTTGATGAGGACACACCTGTTATTGTCGACAATTGTTGAAGGATTTGGGTAAAATTCTCCAACATTTCGTTCCTATGTTGCGCGAGGGATTCCATGAGAAATAAATTGATGGGATATTATTTTCCCTCATCTCTCTTCTCTTCCTCCATGGGAGGTCGCTTGGGTTGGTGAGAGTGGTTGGACTCAAGGGAAACTAGCTCGAGACCCAACTATCTATACCCTGACCTCGTCGGGGACATGCACAAGAAATGAAAAGGAGTAGCTTGCTTTGATACCATTGATCCAGATTATTTTTGGAATGAAATGAAGGAAGATATATAATGTAAGGTAGCTAGAGAGGTAGTGGGGGAGGTGGGGGGCCTAGAGGGCCCATAGTGATAATAGTGGAGTTCATTCAATGTAAGGTGGACTAGGTCCACTATATTATTAAATAAGGCCCACTATGGTAGTTAGATATAATAAATGGGTAATTAGATATAATAAATGTAAGAGGACTTCTTAGAAGGTTCTACTTCTAAAAGATTCCTCCTCTAGAATGTTCTTAGGTGATGGTAGCACTATATAAAGGGGTTCAAGCAATGTAATGAGACATGAAGAGAATTATTGTATTTGGAGCAATAACTCAATAGGAGGATGCCCCCTCGAAGAGGCAAGTGAACAGGAGATGATCCCTTCCATAATAGGATCCATTGTATGGTGTTTCCCTACCTCAAGGGTTTGATAGTAATAAAGGATATTTTGCATATTGTTCTTGTATATTTGTTGTGGTTCTTTTGTATTCAACTATTTGGTTCTTAACAAGTGGTATCATAGCACTTTCCTTAGCAGACATTGTGGGCAAATGTTTTCTCTTTTTGCATAATTTTTTCTAGGGAAGAAAAAGAGGGCGACGCACTTCAGGTTCAGATCTGAAGATTTGCAAACAGAATTTTGATAAACAAATTGGGTATTTGAATTCCTCTCGGAAAAATACCCAATTTCAAAAATAAAATCAACGGAAACAAAGTTCGGGAAGTAAAGTTATGAACATTTTAAATTCAACAGTTTTTCAAGGTTTTTCCGGAAAAAGCCGCGATTTTTTGCCGTAACTTATTGTTCTATTTTTTTTGGTTTTTCATAGAAAGATGTATTTTACAGGGAAATGTGATGACCCTCGTATTGAATCATTCATTAAATAAATAAATTCAGCATGGGAAGAGAGTTGGCCCCATTGGGTAGATCTCAAATTGCAAGGTGATGCTGCTATTTGGTGGAAATCGCTTGATTATAAGAAGATGATGACACTCTCCAATGGAGAATTTGAAAAAATGTTGTTAGAAAAGTGGTCTCATGGAGAAAATAAGGATAAAGAGAGAACCAAGAGTTTATTTTTATGTGAAAAATCTATATTACAGGTTCATGGTTGTATTCATAAAGAAAATAGCATTGTTTCTATTAACCCTAGTTGCACGCATACTTTTATCAATGTTCAGTTGGTTAATAGATTGTAAGTTCCAATAAAGAATATTCAAAGCACAAAGGTTGAGGGTGAAAATGTTCAATTTTTTAAAGATTTAAAGATTACCATGGATAAATATGTGTTGCATTCAGATTTTTATGCTATGGATATGGATGAAGTGGATATTGTTTTGGGATATCCTTGGATAGAATCAATGGGTACCATTAATATTAATGTGCAAAATAAGTTTTTAAAGTTGTGGTACAAGAAAAAGAAAATCACATTGCAAGATGTGTCTCTTAGTAAGAAAGATGGACCCATGGAAGCTAGCAAAGAAGTTATTGCCCAGTCTGAAGTTGAATAAGAGGAAAAGTCTACAAAAGGAGATGAATAATAACTACAAGAAGGACATAATCATGAAGCTAAGGAGGTCATTGACTCAAAGGCACAAAGTGTTGCAGAGTTGAAGAAAAAATAACAAATTCCTACAGTTGTTGTATATCGCCATCCACATCATATAGAGACACAAAAGTCATCAAGGCAAGGGCATGTGCATCAACACATTTATGCACCAGCAGGGCACCAGATAGGAAACCGATCAAGAGGTGCATGGAGGACTACCAACACTATATGAAGAGATCAAGCTATAGAAACAATCCCATGGCAACCCCGACATGATGCAGAGAAAGATAAGGGTGGAAAGGTAGCAGATAGACACTATGTTCGACTTCCATTGGGATGGATGGATGGTCGTACTTGGTACCAGTTGGCTACATTGCTTAGCCGATCATAGTGTATGGTTTCTTCTCATGTTTTGAGGACAAAACATGTGAAGGGGGATGGAATGTAATATACCTAGGGAGGTAATATGGGGTACCTAGGGAGGTACCCAATGGGAATGTAGTTATGTGTTATTAGTGGAAGTCATTTAATATATGGGAATGTGGTCATTCAATGTAAGGTGGACTAGGTCCACTATATTAATAAAGGCCCACTATGGTAGTTGGATGTAATAAATGTGAGAAGGCTCTCTAGAAGGTTCCTAGGAGATAGAGAGAGCTATATAAAGAAGTGTAGGCAATGTAATGAAACATAGTGAAGAATATTGTGATTGTACAAACAAGGATTGCTTGAGGAGTTTTATCCTTCCATAGGGATTAATATATGGTGTTACCCTACCTCAAGGGTTTTCTCTATTTCTTGTGTTCATGTTATGGTGAATGGTTTATGGTTTATTATTGGTATTATTGAATTATATTTACAGATATGGTATAGGTACTTAACATATAACAATGAAATATACAAAGATATTTCAATAAACAAAGAGATACAATAATGCACAATTTTTATTAATGAGAGAATGTATAGAAACTATAAAATTACAGAGTGAATGACTCGCTAGAATGGTGGAAGCTTATCTCTTATAAGAGATGTGATGGTTATGCTCATTCAAAAGAAGATGATTATGTTTACAATGAAGCGTCAAATTCTTTTTTAACATAAAGAAAATATAAAACCCTAACCTCGGAAGATGAAACGCCAAAAAATTTCTGGGCTCTGATGGGGGTAGTTATGTCAACTTCCTGAGGGTGTAAATTTTGCATGTGATCTCCATTTGGGGTGTTATATACCTTGTCAGAAAGGTATATCCGAGGAGTACATATTATCTCCAGCCCAGACAATGCTTATAAATATTTTTTAGGCGTTTTCGTGCCCAAAAAATGTCGTTTAGGGCCTCAAAACGACCTAAGAAGTTCAGGTCCCAAAAAAATCGTAGAAAAACTGTTGAGGTGGAAACACATGTTTTGAACCAGTGGAATAGGTGGGTGGAAACCAATATCCATCTAAATCACACACAAATCATGTCAAGACAGTCTTTGAACTCTTGAATAAGGAGAAATTATATGTAAAAATGTCTAAATGTGAATTTGTCAAAACTTCTCTGGCATATTCGGGTTACAATGTAGGGAATAGTAAGATAAAAATAGATCCTACAAAAGTAGAAGTAATTGTGAAATGGTCCAAGAAAACTACTATCACATAAGTCAGGAGCTTCTTAGGAGTAGTCCAATATTGGTGGAAATTCATTGTTAATTTTTCATACATAAGAAGTCCTCTACATGCATTAATAAGTGTTAAACAAGTCTTTCAATGGGGAGGAAAGCAATAGAAAGCCTTCGAGACATTGAAGGAAAAGATAAGCACAACACTAGTTTTGGAAATTCCAGATATACAACAACCATTTGAGATTCAAACCGATGCAAGTAGATATACCATGGGCGTAGTCTCGATGCAACGAGGTAAACCTATATGTTATCATTTTGAAACTTTTACTCAGGCTGTGATTAACTATCCAACATATGATAAGGAATTGTATGCATTGGTACAACGTGTAAAAAAATGGAAGAATTAATTAATGGGAAAGGATACCATAATTCATAAAGATAATCAGCCATTACATTATTTTCAGTCACAGACCAAGCTACAACACTCACAACACTTCAGATGGATGGGTTTATTACAACAATTTCATTTTGGATGGACATACATAGGTGGTAAACATAACAATGGTACATCTACTTCGAGGATACTGCAACAATCATCCTAATTTATGGGATGAATAGTTACCGTATGTACAACATGCCTATAATCATGCCATGCATTTGTCTACTAAAAAAACTCCTTTTGAAGTATGTTTGGGGTACTTTCCTAAATTACCCGTGGAATTTTATTTTAGAGAAGCAGGTAAAGAAGATGAACAAGATGATATAGATAAATTTCATAGGTAAATTCAAAAGATTCAACATGTACATCAAGCAGTACAGGAACAATTGGAGAAAATCCAAGCCAAGTACAAGGCAAGCCATGATAAATATTGGGTTGATAATCAATTTGAAGTCTATGATCAAGTATGGCTACATATAAGTAAGGATATAATGAAAGGTGAAGGTGAAAATATAAGGCCGATACGATATGGTCCATTCAATATCTTGGAGAAGATCTGTACTAATTCCTTTCGTTTAGATCTACCAGCCTATATGAAAATGTATTCATTCGTAAATGTTGAGAATTTGAAGCTTTATGAGCGTGCTATGATTATGGATGAAGATGAAAGTGTTCAAGTTCCAATAGTTGATGATTTTTCTCCAAAATATTTGGACAAGCTACATGAAGATGTTATTATTGATAGAAGACTTAGGACTTCAAAGAGAAATTATGTGGAATATCTTTGAGTTGGTCTTAAAGGAGTAAAACTAAGTAAATCAAAGTGGATCGAGATCAAAAGGTTGAGGGAACTCTACCCTCACCTAGTTGTTGAGTAATAAAAAATTTTGGTGGTCCAAAAGGCTTCCAATGGGGAGGAATGATTCAAGAGGATCTGGTAATTCTCACAGAGGTCCAGGAGGATTCATAACGTCCAAAAAGGTCCAAAATGGTTCAATAATGTTAAAAATTTGGCCATCCCAAATTCTCTTTAAAAAAACACCAATGTGTATATCTCGTCGTTATATTTCCAATGGTGCAAATAGAAAGTCAAAAGGAGCTCATATGAAAAAGTTATGAGAATTCAAAGTTCAAGTAAAACCAGGCAAAAGTCAAAGGTGACATGTGTCACCACTACAAGGGTGACATGTGTCACATGATCGTACGTGATAGACAGGTGAAGTGGCATGACCCATTGACAGGTGACTGGGTAGATCATACAAACCAAGTGGTCCAATCACAGGTTGATAAGTGGTAGAGATAAGCTAATGAAAGGCTTCCATGTGGTATCCTCCCATTGTCCTTTATGGTAATGGTTATGTAAAATTTTATGGGAGCCAACAGGGGTTGAAACCACGACCTTACCAATCTCCATTACCAATACACCACACACTTACCACTTAACCATATACATTGTCATATTTATTTAAACTTGTGTAAAGGTTCGTTCAACGGTAAAAAGGGCCGAGGGCCTAAGTCCTTGACCCCTATCCCATGGTTCTATTTGAATGATGTAACCGTAACTCATATTCTATGGGGTGTTAAAACTATGTGCACCCAAATATTGTATATATAGTAAATTTTATAACAAAAATGCCGAAACGGTTGGCGGTCGGTGGGGCTTGAACCCCCGACCTGCTAACTATACCAACGACCTAACAAACTCCACTAACCAACATTTTTCCAAATCTAGTTGGTTAAAAATACACCATAAATAATAGTTAAAGGGTAGCACAGACTGAGGATTGTACATACATTCATTAATGTAGAGATTTATGTCTCATAGTGCATGCTCGAGGGTACATAGGTTTTGAGGATACACCGTAAAGCATGTCGAGAGGTCCCTTGATGAAATTTCAAGAAATTTATACTCATTTTCATGATTTTTCACAAGGAATCCAATGGTGCATTCCGTTTCTGCATTTGAGAAACATGTAAAAAATTCATTGTAAAATACAAGCATTTGAGCATTAATAAAGATGGTCTCTATTGGAAGAAGACCCGAAGATGTATCCCAAATTGGGTGGACTCCATTATCAAACTTGTGTATGTGATTTCATTATTGTTTTTCATTTTAAGCTCAATTATTTGCAATTTATTTATCATTAAAGTGTATATGGTTAGATAAGTATTTCACATGTAATTGCAATCAGTCAAGCAATCATTATTATTTTGAAGATCAAGTATATGTTTAAATGTATTTAAAATAATCATCATCTTAAGGATATTTCAGATCAATTAACTTTCATGTTGTTGGAATTCCATAACAATCTTGTTGATGATTCAGATTCCAAAGTTGTCGATGCATGCATGGGATACTAAGGTGTGTGCATGCAAGTTGATTAGGTATATATTCATAGGAAAATGGGTTTCATGCATTTTTATTCCATTGATGTTTAAAATCCTATGATATAACATTGTATGCAAAACTGTTGTATGTTACAAATTATATTGAGTTTTAAATGTTCTTCTGCTTGATATTACTTGTTAATGATGATGGGATACCACCATGGGAACTTCCCCTTGGACCCATTGATAGGAATTGTATGCATCAATGTTGTGACATAAGGATTGACCTAGTTGGTGGGGGTTGACTGATGCAAGTCAGATATGAATCGTTCCAAGCTCTTTACAAACTTAGCCTAGATCCAAATATGCTGCTATCAAATCCCACAGTTATTGCGACCCTATTCGCCTTAGGGTGCTCTAAACCCTTAACAGGGTTCCTAGTATCGTTTTGCTCATTCATTTATCTAATGGCCCTTTTCCCCATAGGACCATTCCCCGTGACTACGGATTTAATACAGAGGCTCCCAAAACTTGTTTAACATACCTATTTTGAAGGACCTCTTCCCTCTTTCCATGTGATTGAGAACTATGACCTCAACTCAACTCCTTGGGTGCTAATCTTACGGTATAGATCGACGGTAGTATTTAAATTGACTGTGAAGATTGATGGCCATGAATGATTGCGGAGTCTCAACTAACATGAAATTTAAACCCGTCGTCGAGTTCCACAATGGAAGATGCACATTGTTGGATGAACCAATGTGAGTCGTTGATTTATTGGCAGGTGACGATCAACGATCGTTGTGGGTTGCAGAACCGAAACCTGTGAGGACATTAACTCGAACTTTGAATCCTGCAATGGCTCTTTGTCGTCGATTTACCTTCACTGATATCTGACGGTTACGACTCAATCAATTATTGATTTACCTCTTTCCTCATGATTAGACGATGTACAGAGTTCCAAGCCAAATGATGAATGGTCGATGTTCGTTCCTTTTAATTCTTGCACGATTGTGATCTAATGGTTATCATCCACTAATGGAGTGATCTAAAGGCTATTGTAGCTTCTCCTGTGATCGCAATAATCTCTCACCTACATAGTTCAGTAGGATCATCGATCCTTCTTGTGATCGATGGTCACTAGAATAACATTCTCGATATCATTTAGAATACGATATTGTACCAAGTCTCCTCCCTAGAATTCTCCTTCCCAACCCTGCAATACAAACCCTACTCCTGCAATTACACGATCTCTAATATATGCAGAGACATGCACTTCTTTCTCACAGAGGTATATAATACACAAATAAATAGACATAAATACAGAGGGTTCCAGAATACTCGAAATAAAGTATTTCTTTTTCATTCATATACATATGTTTACATACAATTACATAGGCTCACATGCCTTCTTTTGCTTGGATCAAATCAATAGGTTTCAATCCTAATTCTCCCTTCGATTGGCCCCTTGCTCAATATCTGGCCTAATTCTTCATTCAATTGGCACCTTGCTCAATGTTTGGCCTAATATTCTATTTGTTTCCATCCCTCTCCTTTCCTCTAAGGCTTACAATAATATACAAAGGGATTCTGAACCGTTTCTTGTTCAGATCCAACAAATCCCCAATAGATTCCTAAGGATCCTCTCTGATCCACTTTTCACTCAACTAAATCCCTATTCTAGGATATCCTAATCCCTAAGATACCCATGATATCTTCACAAGCCTAATATCTCTCATGTTCTCATGTATTCGAGAACATTTACAATTATATCCTCACACACATATTTATCACTCAAACCACTCAAAACATAGGAAATTACAAATAAAGCAAGACTTTGGGAACCAACTCCCTTGAAAACATATGACCTCCTAGTCTTGGAAATTGTACAATAATTTGGAAGTAGGATGCTTCTGCATCAGACTCCCTAGGTAATAAAATGTCCATGATATCCTGATCATGATTTCATCACTTAGCTCCTCTTGGATCCCATATTTTGTGTTGAAGTTCTCCACTTGCTTCATTGTTATTCTATTGTCTTATTGCTACTGACTGCAACTTTCCTAGCTTCCATTTCTTCTGTTGCAATGCCCCATTGGATTTGCTTTGGCAATCCACCCTTGCTACTTGTCTTCTGCTACTTTTTGTCTCCTCACTTTCTTTACTTATGTATATATTCCTTTCCTTTGCATGTCTTCTCTAAGACATCTTCACCATCAACATCCTCATTCCTTCAATTACATTGTCTATTCTATCATTTGGCCGATACATCTCTTTACTCTGCAATATATTGTCCTTTTGTTTCTCCTTGTTGTTTTTCTTATCTAATGACTGTTGCAATCCTTCATTCTACATATCTTCAGAAATTTTAATCTGAATTTCACTTGCACCATTGTTGATGTCCACTATCTGATACACAATCTGCCTCTTACTTCCATATTCTTGCTGAATGTTGCAATTGTCCATTAGTTGTTGTACCTTTCCTTTACTTATATCTTCAGGACTTTTACTCAGAATACTTCTTATGTCAAAGTAATTTGACACTTTCATCTGCTCTTCCAACTCTCCAACATTCATGCAGTATTCATCAATCACATCATTTGCAAGCCATTTTTCAAAAAATATCATCCTATCTTCAAGATTCATGATTGAATGTTGAAGGTGATTTTTACATTTATCTTTAATTCTACATCTCTATGTTCACCATCCTCATCCCTACCTACATTCTTTGAATGCAATTGAACATTAAAACTTCTATCACGATTAAACATGTGTGAACATTCTTCATCTATGGCTTCATTTTATTTCCTTATGGAATCCTAATTACTCATCAAATTCTCTAAAACTTTTAATTCATCCTCAAAATCAGTGAGCACAATATCAAAGTGTTTCCCTCTTTCTTGTTTTATGACATAATTTTGTATCTATCTACCTTCTCTTCCTTCAATACCTGCAACAACATACCAATGATCAATTTTAAAACCATGAGACTCTAAAGTATTTGTTGATGCTTCTAACACCATTCCTCTTTGTTCAAATGCAACATCAATTCTCTGATTTGGTTCTCCTCCTGACTCAGATTTCTTCAACAATTTCTCCAGTAGCTCTGCAACAAAACACTACTCTTCTTCAATTTCTCTTTGGCCATCCTCATGAGACAAATATGCCTTATTTTCTACAGAAATAAACTCCTCTGACTATATTCCAACAATCCATTTGTTTGGTAGTGTATGCTATTCCTCTTTGTTTTCCTTTTGAGACAATCTTACCTCGTTTTTGCAATAATAAATTTCTTCAGATGTCCTTTATTTTCTTCTTTGGAAACATGCATATGGGCCCCACCTTGTCTATCTTCATGAGGAATTGTGGCCTCATCCTCCATCAGAATGAGTTTCCGATCCTGCCTACTTGAAATGTTTTTATACATTTCTTTTTCTTCATTTTGAACGTTGACAACTTCACCTGCTAAATATGCAACCACACACAATATGTTAGAAATAAAAACATTAGGCCTTTCATCCTTACTTGTTAGCGTATCCATATGCTTATCGAACTCTTCAAAGAGCTCATGAGACTTCTTGCAAGTCTCTCTTCCTCTCCATTCTCCAAGCAATCTGTAAGATCCACAATAGATTTTCTCTCAACATCATCCTCTCCAAGGATGTCACCTTGCCCTGGTTTAGAATAGTGAAATCTTTCTTTTTTCTGTCAATGACCTAAATCCAAACTCAACTCCTCTTAGCTTCTCTTTCTTATTTAAAGAATTTGATCTATGCTTCATTTCCCTTAGGCGTTTCCTCAGTTTCTTTACAAATAACTGTACCACTGACCACTGAATTGTATTATTCATACTCCATCCTCTTCTTTGGTTTGCATCCACCTTTCTCTGTAGCAGTTGTTCCATCACCTCTATCCGTACTTCTATCTCAGCTAATATTCTGTCAAATATGTCTTGATTTGATCTTTCATGGCCTCTTTCTGAACCTTTACAATGATCTCCAATAGTCATTGTCCACATTTCCTTTGTGAACTCCATCTTGTTCACTTGTGGACCGCACCTAAGCCCTCACCTTTAGCAAGTCTTGACACCTGCCTTTCATACCTCAACAAGCTATCTCCTTGAGCTTGGCCTCTTGGTATTCTCTGGTTCTCTGCCTATGAAGTACTATTTGAGCAACCTCCGCTCTTTTAGGCTCTACAACTTCCACTTCCTTTTGAGAACACTCACTTGTCCTCCCTATCTAACCTCTGTTGGAATTCTTAAGGTTCTACCACTACTTAAGAGCTCACATGTTCTTCTCATTTAATAACACAACTAGTTCTCTATTACAACTCCTCTCAGCTGCAATGCTACTAACACCCTCTTTTTCTGCTACTTGCAATATTCAAACAAATCTTAAAACCAGAGTTATCATAGAAACATCAATAATACCTGCAAGATACACTCATGATCTTGTCTTCCACATCCAATGCACTTGAATAGACAATTTCCTTTTAACCATGCCTCTGTCTGTCATATTTATAATTCGATCCTCTCTCCCTTTCTTTTCAATATCTATGTCAATTGCACACAGAGCACACTTTCTTTGTCTTCCTTGTTCTATCATAATTTACTGTCTGATCTCTTCTCTCTGTACTTGTCTTTGCATTATCAGATTCAACAATCTGAATTCCTTCTGTGCTATCACAACTAATTTTGACTTCCTGCCATCTGTTTGACAAATTATATTTGCAAGTACATTTAATGCATCAATTTACTTTCAAGAGCATAAATCATGCCTTGATTTACCTCCCAAAGAGATTTTATTTTCTCTGATACCAAACTAATGCAAGTCAAATATGAATCATTCCAATCTCTTTACAAACTTAGCCTAGATCCAAATTTGTTGCTATCAAAGTCCACAGATATTGCGACCCTATTCACCTTAGGGTGCTCTAAACCATTAATAGGGTGCCTAAGATCGTTCTTCTCATTCCTTTATCTAATGGCCCTTTTCCCCATAGGACCATTCCTCGTGACCAGGGATTTAATACAGAGGCTCCCAAAACTTGTTTAACACACCTAGTCTGAAGGACCTCTGCCCTCTCTCCATGTGATCAAGAACTATGATCTTGGCTCAACTCCTTGGGTGCTAATATTATGTTATAGATCGAAGGTAGTGTTGGCCAGGAATGATTGCAGAGTCTCAACTAGCATGACCTTTAAACCCGTCGTCGAGTTTTGCAATGGAATCTGCACGTTGGCAGATAGACCAATGCGAGTCGTTGATTTATTGGCGGGTGATGATCGACGATCGTTGTGCGTTTCAGAACCGAAACCTGTGCGGACATTAACTCGACCTTTGAATACTGCAATGTCTCTCCATCTTCGATCTTCCTTCACTGAGATCTGATGGTTAAGACTCAATTGGTTATTGATTTACCCCTTTCCTCACGATCAGACGGTGTGTAGAGTTCCAAGCCAAATGATGAACGATCGAGTTTGTTCCTTCTGATTATTGCACGATTGTGATCTAACGATTATCATCCACTGGTGGAGTGATCTAACGACTGTTGTAGCTTCTCTTGTAATAACAATAATCTCTCACCTCCATAGTTCATTAGGATCATCGATGGTCATTAGAATAACATTCCTGATCTCATTTGGAATACAGGATTGTACCAGGCCTCCCCCAGAATTATCCTTCCGGGAACTGCAATACAAACCATACACCTAAAATTAAATGATCTCAACTATATGTAGAGACATGCACTTATTTCTCATAGAGGTATACAATACACATATAAACAGACATAAATACAGAGGCTTCCATAATAATCGAAATAGAGTATTTCCTTTTCATTCATATACATATGTTTACATACAATTACACAGGCTCACATGCCTTCTTTTCCCTGGATCAAATAAACATGATTCAATCCTAATTCTCCCTTCTATTGGCCCCTTTCTCAATCTATGGCTTAATTATTCATTCAATTGCCCCCTTGCTTAATCTATGGCCTAATTATTCATTCAATTGGCCCCTTGCTCAATGTCTGGCCTAATATTCTATGTCTTGCCAACCCTCTCCTTTCCTCTAAGGCTTACACTAATATACAAAGGGATTATGAACTGTTTGGTTTAGATCCAACAAATCCCCAACAGATTCCTAAGGATCCTCTCTGATCCACTTTTCACTCAACTAAATCCCTATTCTAGGATCTCCTAATCCCTAAGATCCTCATGAGATATTCACAAGCATAATATCTCTCATGTTCTCACATATTCGAGAACATTTACACTTATATCCTCACACACATATTTCTCACTCAAATTACTCAAAACATAGGAAATTACAAATAAACCAAGACTTTGGGAACCAACTCCCTTGAAAACAAAACACCTCCTAGTCTAGGAAATTGGACAATAATTTGGAAATAGGATGCTCCTGCATCATTGACATGGAGGATGGATACTTTCTAGTGAGCATAAGTTTATGCATTGGATATTCATGGATGTTCTCATATCACAAATATCCTTTATGGACTTGTAATACCCATTGGAGTGGTCAAATTCCATGTCATCATGTATACTTATGTTGTGTTAGGGTTATAACATATCCTCCTTTCTCAAGAGATTTTCCATTAAATTATTTAGAATATACCAACTATTAAGAATTCCTGAAATTTGTGATCATTTGCATCCATGATTGATTATTTGTCCATCCTTTATTAAGTCTTATGGGTGTTAATCCATGATGGTCTGATATTGCAAAGTTTTTTTTTCCTTTGATTCCATTTATTGACGTATGTTTTTAAATTTATTGTAGTTGTTAGTTTTGTCAAATACCTATTCCTCATGATTTGATTCCATGAATGTTGTTGACTTTACCATATATTCCTCTAGAAGTAAGGATATTTATATGTACTTGACTATATTTCTTATAGACTATTTTGGTAACAAGGATGTGGATATAGTTACACCTTTAGTGATTGTACTTTTTTACCCCTAACCTTATCATCAATATTCATTTTTGTACAATAACATTCTTTAGAATTTGTTTGTTATATTTGATTATACTTGTCTTCAAGAGAATATTTTTGTATTTGGAATTTTCCTTCTCAAGCTAGAGGTCAATTCCTTCAAGTATTTTCTAGTGAGCTCCTTTTATATTCTCTTCATTCTCCTTCTAAAGATGAACTATGATACTCTCCATATTTTTTTTTTCTCCAAGTTCAATTATTTCTTGCATTTATGATTTAACTCCATCTCTATTCAAGGTTTCTTCAAACTTCTTATAGATTTCATCTTCCATTATAGGGGGTCTCATACACCAATTTGGTGTAGGGATTGATCGTGGCCTTAAAATTAGATAATAATTATTTTAAAATCTATTATATTTGATTCCACCTCATTGCAATACCTTTTTCATTCTTAACATTATTAATAAATATCTAAACATGATTATACAACAATTTTATTTCTTAATCTTCCTTGTCAATTATTATTTTGAATAATGCTCATCCTTTTCCAATTTTCTAATCTTTCCTTATTTCAAGTTCTTAACTTACTTAATAAGTTTCAACAAATTAATTTTGATCATTTGAAAATTCTAAATAATATCTCATATGAACAACACTCTTCTAGGGTTTTTCTCTCTCCTACTTATGTTATAGGTCCAAACCTTCTTCCATGTCACTATAGGGGGGTCCGACCCCCATCCCCCTCCTCTGATCTCCCCTCACAAAAATACATCAGGATATGGTCCCTATGGGTCCGATCCCCCCAATCCAGCCTCTACAAGAAATGGAATCCCTGGAGCTATGGCTTCCTCTCTTGAATATCCCATGCCAAACACACATATACCTTATGTGAGCAATGGACAATGGAAACCGTGTCATTGCATTTCAAAGGATGAGGAGATGGAAAAATACGAGATCTGTTCAAAACAACTTGGAGGATATGTGGAATACATGAAATATCATGCGATAATTGGTAAGTTCTTGGGTATTTGTCTTATTGAGAAGGATATGGTTTCCTAGATCATCTCTCGTTGGAAACCCACTTGTCATATTGATCTAAAAATAAGATCTAAAGGTTTCTTTACTGTTATTTTTGAAAAACCCCATGAACGTGAATGGATTTTTGAGGGTGGCCCTTATTTCTTCCATTTTATGGGTCTACACCTTCGACATTGGAAGGACAACTTCAACACAGACAAAGATGACTTCTCCTTCGCCCATGTCTGGGTCCTCCTATATTCTCTCATGCAAGAGTACTGTGATTAAGAAATTTTTCTAGGAATCAACAATACCTAGGGAACCTTTATCAAGTCCTCGGAAGCTACTAGACAAGGCCAATATACATCTTATGCTTGCATCTACATATATATGAATGTCTCGGTTCCCATCCCTGACTCGATCTTCCTGACCTTTCAATATGTAGAATGGCTCCAAACCTTGGACTATGGATTCATCCTGTTGTGTTGTTGTCGCCGTCATGAGCATGGTATTCTTTATCGATACTACCCCTTACAGAACCCTCCAAAGGCCTCTAAATCTGAACTTGAAAAGGATGATGAGGGTTTTACCAAGATTCCTTCTCAATGCCACTCAAACCAAACACCTATCCCTCATGGTCCCTTGAAAATTCCCAGTCTCAAAAACAATTTTGATGTCATTAGCTCCCCCCCTTGAATCTGACAATGTTATTGAACATATTCCCCCCCCCAGCAACTCCAAAAATTGAAAATCCGTGGATCCCCCCTTTTATTTGAATATCCCCAAAAACCCAAAACTTTTGTTCCCCCACTTGATATGCCTCCCATGGAGGATGACCCCGTGATCCAAGACATAGAGGACAATATAGACTTATAAAAAGATGAAATTGAGCTAGATGGCATATATCTATAGATCATTGTCAATGCAGTTCATAGGTAGGATATGGAAATGATTCGCTCGAAGCATATTCATCTAGTAAGGAAATCCCTTCACAAAAGAAGAAGGGAGACCTTGGGACCCTTTGGGGCCATTGCACCAAATCCAAATCTAGGCATTAAAACCAACAATATTAATCCCAATAAAAATATTAAGGAAGACAAATGGATAGGTAGGAAATACAACCTTTATCTCTTGCGGGAAATTGGTGACATCCTAGTCAACTCAGGCCAGAATTCTGTAATCACGAACACATTCCAAACCTCCCAAAGCTTCTAATGAAATTAATCTCCTGGAATATTCATGGACTAAATGGTAAGAGTAAGCCTAAAATATTATGAAAGAAGTTGCAATAAGAATCACTCGACATCATGCTTCTGCAAGAGACTATGTCTTTAGGAGAAGTTCTTGGGAATATTCTCTCTAAAATTTGGAAGATAGGATGTTCTATGGCCATCGACTATACAGGGACAATGGAAGGCCTTTCACTCTTTTGGAATCCAGATATATATATTTTTTTGGAAATTCTTCTGTACAAAATACAATATTTTAGCAGAGTTCCAACCTCTTGGGGAAGAAACTTAAGGATTTATTACTAATGTCTATGGACCGCAGAAGTTTGGAAACAATCTTAGTTTTCTGCAGCAATTGTAGTATACTGCGGAACTAACCCATCCCTACTTTTGGATAATGGTGGGATACTTTACTCTCATCACCTCCCTAGAGGAAAAGACAGGAGGTCCCAGACGCTTGGAACAAGAGCACTGATGAACCTCCATTTTGGCATCTTTTTGGCTTCCTATACCCTATAGATACATATAAATTTTTCCTCCTTGTACATGCTAAGTACTCATCTCTTGTATTTTCTGATCTCTTCTAAGGTATTATCTAATTTTCATATATTAATCTTGATTTATCTTTATGGTTAAGGTTTGGTGTGGATTTTGAATTCAACTTAAAAGAAGCTCAGAATTACATCGCGGACCAGGACCAAGAATATCCGACGCAACAGTGGGGAAATATTTGGGGAAGCCCCCAGTGGCCAAAAATCAAAATGTTCAAATGGCTAGTACTTCACAACCGAATTCTAACCTGGGAAAACCTAAGGAAAAGGGGTTTCATAGGCCCATCACGATGCCACCTCTGTCAAGCCAAGGAAGAAACAATGAATCACCTCCTTAATGAATGTAATTACTCAGCAAAGATCTGGGATTGGGTGGCAGGCATCTTTCGCCAGTCCAATAGGACTCAAGGTAACATCAATGCAACCATCAACAACTGGAAGGAGAGTTACAACGAAAATGAAATGGTGGACCTTTGTTGGAATCTCATGCCAGGGATGATCATATGGGAAATATGGAAAGAAAGGAATTGACACATATTCAGGAATGAAATCCTTCTGGAAGGGAAACTCAAGGAAACAATAATATCACAAATACGACAAATGGTGCAAAGCCGCAACTTCCAGACTGGAAAAGCGCAACTCACAAGCTAGGACTCTCGCATCCTGGAATATTTTCACCTAAAATACGGGTGCAACAACACACAGGTAGGGCAGCCACCGCAACTCCAAATAGGAGAGCGCAACTGGACACCCCCTTTGGTAGGGTTCCTCAAGTTGAATTTTGACAGGGCGACAAAAGGAAACCCAAGAATGACAGGGATAAGAGGGGTGATCAGAGATAATGGTGGTAATATAATCCGGCTGTACGCTGGGAATATGGAGAACTAAACCAACAAAGCAACAAAATTTGGAGCCCTGGAGCTCGGTCTCGAAATTCTAAGTCGCGAAAGGATGAAAAACATTATCATGGAAGGTGACTCCACCTTGGTTATCAACATGGTGAAGAGACTCCAAAATGGCACCAGAGTGGGAAAGGTTCAGAAACACTGACGCTTGGCACACTCCCTACAAAATAACCAAGAGCATCTGCAAACGATGAACACAGTGGAGTTGTGCTGGGTACGTAGGACATCGAATGGCCTGGAAGACAGAATCACCAACGAGGGGGTTAGAAAGGAAGGACCAGAACTAGACACTACCTGGATTAACATCCCAAATGGACAATTCAGAACAGTCTGCATCCAACTGAAGACAAAATATTGTGACGACAACTTAAGCAAGGAAGGTCACATCGAGGAGGGTAGCGAAAGGCCCATCGAAAGGCACAAAGGAACCAGGCAGGATATGACTGCTCAACACTCGAACATAAATTACAATGTAGGATCAAATTATACAATAGGCGAGGGTACGACAACAAGGTCATGTCAACAATAAGATTTACGGGGAAAGACTGTGGGAAAGTATTGACGAAAAACAACATGCAGTGAATGATGTAAGGAAAGAAGGATTGACATGGACCAATATTGATACGCCATGCCAAAGACCAAGTATGAGGAGTAGCACAGTAGGATATCAAGTAAGAAGGAGCAAGAGCCCATGCATGGATGTATTTACAGCCAAACCATGATTGGAAGGATGAGCCCGCAACATGGAAAGTTCAATAAGAGAAGAAACAACAAAAATAGATGCAAACAGGAAGAGCCCAACTATAGGGGCTACCATAGATACAAGGGAAAGGAAAGGAGGAACCCCTGTGTAGATGTGAACAGGTTGAGAATCCAAAAAAGGAGCTGCCATAGGCCAGACGGGATGGTGCGAATGAAGCAAACACACAACAAAAGAAACCCCTTGGGGAAGGAAACTCCAAACAGTCCTCGACGAGTTTCAAGGTTGGAGCAGGAAACAAAAGACACAGAGGGCACCTTTCATACTCTGGTTGCACCGAAAGGAAAAGTGACCATTACCTAGTGGGAAATGGAAATCAAAGACAAATGCAAGGGCAAAGCATGGGATGATCTGACTCAGGAAGTAGACTGAATAAAGGAACTGGGAGCCATGTAGCCCAAGGAAACCCTCTACCACAAAACAATGAAGATGGCGTGGATAAAAAAGATGATGATTGACAAATTGAGCTTGGAAATGGAAGATTCCAGACTGGAGGACAACAAGGAACACAAGAAATTGCTGAAGAAAATATTGAGTCGCCTCAACATTTTGGAAACCATTACCAAACTACTAGTTGAGGTCGAGAAGGACCCAAAAGCCAATATGGAGCGGTTGGCTGCTCAATTCCACATCTACCTGCGCTACGTCCATCACATGGACATCACGCCAGCCGAAGAAAATGAAGTGCCAACACATATCAGAAATACTCATACAATATATCAGAAGGACGAGAACAAGGGCCAGACAGATGAAGGAAAGAAACACATCATTGTCCTAAACTAGTGTTTGGTTTTTCTATTGTCAAGCCAGTCTGGCCAGTCTAGTTTCAGTCTCAGCTTATGTTTTTTTCATGTCTGTCGTGCTTGTCTTTTCAAAAATTGGATATGGTAGGATTGGGTTGGTTTCCCATGGTGGCAGTCCAGTCACACCCCTCATTTATTTCAGAAAACGCAACTCGGGAACCTCTAGTCCAGTTTCTTTTTTGGAAGACCAAGGAGTACCCCTTTTGTGTATCATAACCCTCCTTTAGTAATACATGCTCTTACACTCACTTACAAAAAAAAAAGGTTTAGTGTGGATTTTGAAAAGGAAATTTGAATTATTATGTGTGTGGTTATTAACAAATCTAATTATGATTATAAAGTGCAAAGTGTTCCAGGTTCCTCTAAATGAAATATGAAGGATTGTTATGCTAACACAAGGGTATTTTGAGAAGATATATCAAAAATTCAATATAATGCTAATATATATCAACATTTAATATATATATATATATATATATATATATATATATATATATATATATCAATGCTCAATATATATATCAACATTAAAGTCTTCAAAGTACATAGTCCAACACTTAAATATATCAGCTCCAACGCTATTATATCAACATGAATCTTCATCATATTCCCAATTTGATATTCAACACATTATCTTAATACCTACAACAGAATTAAAGAATGAAAATCAACAAAAGGTATTAAGTATCCACTGGCAAAGATGAATTAAAGGGAATGAATTCTTAGTCTATGCCACGAGCCCCCAGCAAGGTTCTAGCCGTATTTAATATGGATTAATGAGATAATGCATTCAACATGTCATATTAGTAAATTCAACATGTGCCAAATTTGATAAGTCTCGATCCACTTGCACAAATTGAGAAACCGACTCAACCATCGTGGAATAAATCTGTGGTTCTAGAATATATTTCTAATTGGCTGATATAAAACCGCACATGTCCCAAAAAATCAACAGACAATAGGATTTTAGGTTGTTTAGATTGTTAACAAAATAATAGGAATTGACCGCTCTATATTTAGGTGATCAAATTCCCCCAGTTGTATGAATATTAGTGTGTTGGTGTATATTGGATAGTACGTATGATATCAGTGTGTGCCATATTATAGTGAATTGTAAGATCTGAGAGCTCCAAGTTCATACTTTTAATATAAGACTGTTATTATGTTTTGAGTGTCGAATTACTCGTGTGCTGGTGGTGAATTGGGAGGTGTGAGCACAAGCCTACCCATGGGACATTGCCCGTTCATAGGTACGGTCCTGTGTTGTGAATATATACATGCTAATGTTGTTTACCTTATATTTGTTAGTTTATTTTCCTCGTTTGAGTCTGTATTAATTTACTCTTGTTTCAAAATTTAGGTTGCAGAATAGACACAGGCTGCATAATGGCCACATGTGCTATGATGTAGAATGATAACTAAACTATGCTAGGACTTAGATCGATGCAGGTTATTGATTTCCCTATTAGTCATTGCTTATATTAATATTTTATACCAAATCTGTGCTAGTATTTTGTACC
>ML794950.1:57638-81596 GCA_009831015.1 Picea engelmannii
TTTCGAGGGTTCCTCTAAAGACAATCCAAGGCCTACTATTTATGGAGGAGTCTTCAGGGAAAACAATGTCAATATCCTTCAAATATACTATGGTTACTTGGGAATCAATTCCAATAATGCGACTGAACTTTGGGCCCTGGTCAGAGGTCTTCAAATTTCCCACAGGCTCTAGTTTTCTCAACTTTTTGTAGAAGGCGATTCCAAGCTCATTATCTAGTTGCTCACCAAAATCCAATGGGGCTCTTCTTCATCCAAACTCTCCACTCATTGGTGACTGGAATATCTGATTAACCTGCTCATCTCTCTCTTATCGATTATCTTTGGTATTGTCCCATCCCATGTTAAGCGAGATGTTAACAAAGTGGTTGACCTCCTGGGTAATTCCAACTTTGATAAGCCCCCTCGACTTTTTTTGATGCTACCTGGGTTGACCTCCCTCTCCTTCCTCTCAAGTAGTCATGTTTCTCTCTTGCACAATATGATATTCCCTCCCTGTATGGTGTGCCATATGATTCAGAAGATAACATGGATGGAACAGTGGAGCCAATGCCTAGCCCAAGGAAACAAATGGTTGTGCTCAACATGCAACATGACACACCTATCCCTTTGCTAGTCAATCAGAACATTATGAAGCTTGATGTTGGTGTCCTTCTGGGGTTGCGAGGGGATGGTTGTATTGATGGATATGAGTGTGGGAGAGCTTGGTGTGATCACTTATTTCAACCTCATGAAACAAATGATGAAAGGATTGTACCCTTGCTCGAATTCGACATCAAAATTGGATATGGTGAGGTTCAATCAACTAGAGAGAGTGATATTCTACTCAAGGTGGAGGATGCACCCACATTCCCTCATTATTCAGGTATTCATGATCAAAACGAATTATGAACACTGGTTTGGTTGGGTACTAAGGAGTATTTTAGACCTAGAGAGGATAAATAGTTGTGGTAACACTCTAGAGCTGCACAAATTTGGTGTATTTGAAATTATTCTAATTTTATGAGAAATTTGCTAGGCTTATTTCTTTCTCTGGTCTTTCTGGATATGGATCCAAGAGGTTATAAGCCTCATTCTCCTTCTGTGAGGTCATCCCGTGCAACCAAAGTTGTAGTGGTTGCTACATAGTTTTATGAATATTTTGTTCCCAAGGACGAAAAAGACACAATGTCGGGCCTGGAGGTAGAGGTTTGTTTAATCAGGGAATTCAAAGATGACAAGGAGGTGGATTTTTAGGTGGGAGGATTAATCCCTGATCTTGGTTGTACCAGGACCAAGAACTCAAAATTATTTCATACTCTGGAATTGTACTTCCATACAAAAATGATGTTTGCCTTAGGTATGATGCCAAAGGAGGAGGACTTATGCTAGCTCAAAGGTAGAATGGAATCCTTAGACACTCATAATGCCTACATGATTAAGGTGGTGACTTGGCTTTCTCATCGTCATGGAGGTGCCTTCACTCCTCTAGTTGGGAATCAACCTAGTCTTGAAACATCTGATGTTGTTTCTCATCAAGGCGACTTGGGTCCCACCTTCCCTCATGTTCCTCATGCTTAGTGATCGATGGTTCTCCAGTTATAGTATTTCATTTTGTTATCTAGTTTCTGATGTTGTAGAGAAGTGTAGTAGTGGATATAAACCAGTTTGGATTTATGTTTTTAAGGTTTTAAGACATAAGCTATGTTCTCTAGCATGGTTTCCCCGCTGGGGCATAATTATATTTTCCGTGTTTTTTTTATCCCAAGAGATTGTCATCGTCTCTTTGGGATTGGAACAATACTACCTCTCTTGTAAATTTTGTTCATAATTAATACAGTAGATACTTAAAAAAAAAGATTCAACAAATTTGTGGAATACATGCATATTATTTAAGTTAGTATCCTTAATAATTTCTTGATCAAGAGACCGCACCTTGGGAAATGATATTCCTTCTTTGCAAGTTCTTTTAACTCATACTTGAATTCTTGGGAAATGATATTCCTTTTAAGTCATTTTGTAATTTGAATTATTCAATGTCTTTCTTATTTGTAATTTGAATAATTCAATGTCTTTCTTATGAAGTTATTTATTTTTTAGTTTTTTCTTTTACTCATCTTTGATGCCCTATATATATCCATTTTATTCGACACACATGAAATCCATTTTATTTAGTTTTGTCTTCTTCGTCCATATATTTAATAATGCACTTAAAAATCTTCCAAAAAAAATATTTCATAAAAATTGTAGCACCCTAATAAATTTAATTTTTAAAATAAAAACTTAATAATATATCATTCCAAATTTCCCTTATAACATGAAACCAGTCAATAAAATCTATACCATCTTTATGTTACTAAAACATGGTATTCGTATCACTTATTACCTCAAATAGATTAGTTTGGGCTTTGTTGTACTTCGAATTCTAAATCCAATATGTCTATTAATTCTAATCATTTGAATTTCCCTTATAACATGAAACTAATCAATAAAATCTATACCATCTTTATGTTACTAAAATATGGTATTTGTATCACGTATTACCTCAAATAGTTTAGTTTGGGCTTTGTTGTACTTCGACTTCTAAATCCAATATATCTATTAATTCTAATCATTTGTTTGAAATTTTGCTATTAATTCTAATCATGTGTTTGAAATTTTGCTTTGTTGTAATTTGAATTCTAAATCCAATATATCTATTAATTTTAATCATTTTTTAAATTTTTTTACATAATATTCTCCTCAACATCCTATTTCAAATTGATTTTGAATCACCTAATTATAAAATTTCTTAAAACACACTAAATTTAAATTGCCCTCAATACTTTTGTGGGGACTAGTCTATAAGATGCAATTTTATTTTATATATATATTTGTGGTTACTACTTCAGTTTTAGTGAAATTTTAACCCAATTTTATTTTATATATATATTTGTGGTTACTACTTCAGTTTTAGTGAAATTTTAACCCATAGTAATACAATTTTTCCAATAAGGAATTATACTCAATGCAAACCCTATTGCTTTTAGGGTCTCATAAGAGTAAAATTAAAAAAAAAAACTATATCTAGTACTTTTCACCAATTTTTTTACTTGTATTAACTTAATATATATTATTTTGTATTAATTAGTTTTCACTAAAATACTACTTGTTCTAGTTTTAGTGAAATTTTAACCCATACCACTTAATATATATTATTTTGTATTAATTAGTTTTCACTAAAATACCACTTGCTCTAGTTTTAATGAAATTTTAACCCATACCACTTGCTCTAGTTTTAGTGAAATTTTAACCCATAATAATACATTTTTTTCAATAGGTAGTTATACACAATGCAAATTTACATTTTTTTCAATAGGTAGTTATACACAATGCAAACCTTATTGCTTTTAGGATTTCATAAAAGTGAAAATTTTAAAAAAACTATATTTCATGAAACTTTTCACCAATTTGTTTAAATTTTTTACTTGTATTAATTTAATATATATTATTTAATATTAATTAGTTTTCATTAAAATACTACTTGCTAATATCCAAAAATGAGACATATGTTGATATTACAACATTATATACCAATACAATAGAAATTTATTAAAGTAATTAGAAATAAAATAAAGTAAAGTGTCATGAATAATGAAGAAATTACATAAAAATAGCTATAACCATTGTTTCCAAAGAGGTGGGTTGTACACTACTTATTATGGAAATATAATTACTTATTATAACAATATAATTAGGGAAACCTTCCATCAAAGTTATGAATTTTGTGCCTTAAATCTAAAAAACCATAAAACATAAGAAAATATATTGATTTGTGATAAGTAGATATTATTATTGATACATTTAAAAATAATATTTTTATAGACATTTAAAAACATGTGTACCCATATAAAATAACTTTAATGTTTTATTACAGTGATTTATTATCTCAACTAGAGCCTATGGACATATAAGACTCAGTAGAATGCTTATCTTCGTTGTCATATATGTAGTAGGTTTTACTAGTGACTCAAAAAAATAAAAAAACTTGAAAGTAATGGTTTGGACCTACATTCCTTATTGTTTATCTCCAAATCATAGATCAGGTCATAACACCTATCCATGTACCACCTAATCCTCAAAATTGTGCACATATTTCTCTGGTAAGCTAAATATTACTTATAAATAATCTATGTTATGCTTCAAAGCTTTATTCATATCCTATAATCCCTAAAATTAATGGTTATGGTTGAAATCCCCACTCCCCCAAATAATGTATTAGACCTTGTAACCCATCGTATTGTACTTAGTTATAAAAATTATACTTTATAACCCATGTTATGGTTTAGTGCCTATGCATGGCTTAAAAGACCTAAATTAAATGTCCAAAAGACCTAAATTAAATGTCCAATGAATAAATTGATATGCTTTTGTTTGAAACCATCGATTAAGAGGTCCAATCAAAATTATGCCCTTATGCCCTTGTTTCTTTAGTGGAAGCACTTAAAACTTTAAACCATTAATTGGTAAAAGTCTAATATGAAAAATGTTTGTTAAACTAAAAAAAATGAATAATGCTTTTACAATCGGTGGCCTCATATATAAATACGATTGAAGACGGCGTTATGCCTTTTAATTATTAATTTTTTATATTATATTATAGTACCTATGCCTATGTTTATTTTTATGTATATACATTACTTACTTCTTTAGAATTTCTTTGTCCTCAAAGCAAAGATAATTAGGGATATTGCTGATGAACATTTTCTATCTTCAATGTTGAATATTCTTTTGAAACGTGTTTCCATTTAATGAGATATTATTTAATGGTTTCATAATAAAGTTTTTTTTTCCATGAAAAAATTCTCTCAAATTTATAAAGAGTATAAATTCATTTACAATAATAGCCTCGACTGGATAGAGAGCAAGGACTATCAAATATACGGATCCAAACAGAACATGTCAAAAGAGACTTCAAGAAAGTGAAAAAACGAGAACAGGTCGTTTTTAGCAAGGGGGATGATGAAGATTCTAGAAGGCTTACTAAGCAAAAACAACATCAATACTAGATAGGACATTATCCTTCGAATATATTATAAAAGGTGATGGGGCTCTCAACGCCTTTATCAACATGATAAACCGAGAGCGTACCAACCACTCCACTTAGAGCCTTCTTTGAAAGAGCATCCACAACTGAGTTGTGAATTCTGGGAATATGGCGGAAGTTTATGACGGAGAAGTTGTTGGACAACTTCAAGGTTTTTTCCTTCCATCCTTCAATGTGAACTGAGTGGAGCTTACTGTTATGATTTATCCAGTCAATTATAATTTTTGAGTCTCCTAAAACCAGAATATGGTTTAAGGACCAAACAGTAGCAAGGGAGAGTGAAACCCATAAGCCCATGAGTTCGGATTTGGTGTTGATCCCGCACCACAGTTTAAAAACCAATTTGTCGTCCTTGACTGGTGAGATTTGAAAGTGCCTCCTGCCCCACAACAGAGACCATTCTGCTGGGCTGCACCGTTAAAACAAATAAGAGTATAGCCCTCCGCCAAGAGATGGACACATGCTTTGCTTGGGATCGATTTTAAAGAGGATGACTGCCAGTGGAAGGTGGAGAGGATTCTATGCAGAACCGTATGGATGTTTGGAGGCCGATCCTCAAATATAACATGGTTACGCTTGATCCATATCCACCAGCAAACGAGAGATGCCAACGGAAGAGGGGCCGATCTGACCTTTTGCCAAGCTGTGAAGCAATCAATTAAAGAGTCGCCCTTCCAAACGATCTGTAGAGAAAAAAGCCGGGTAATATAAGTCCAAATATATGCTGAGAAAGTGCAATGAATCAAGAGGTGGTTTAAATCTTCCATAGCTCGTTTGCATAGAGGGCAGCGGCCGGGACCCTGCCAGCCTCTTTTTTGAAGTGCCTCCCAGGTGAGCGGTTTGTGCTTTACACACAGCTAGCAAAAAATCTGGAACTTTAATGGGATCGACCACTTCCAAATTGTAAGGAGCCATGGGGCCTCAGCACAATCGGCAAAGGAGGGAAGGAGGGATGCATAGGAATTTTTAACAGTCAGAAGCCCAGATGCGTCGCCCCCGACCCACAGAAGAGAGTCATGTGTGTTAGAGAGAGAGATACCGGCCGACTTCAGAGCTGTTGTGTAAGCATCCCATTCAAAAGCTAACTATCCCGGGAGCTGGAGGTCTCTGCTATGGATCCAAGCGTCGGGGAGAAGATGAGAAAAAGCTGCCACTTTTACCTGCGCCAGAAATCTGAGATTAAAAATTGAGAGCTGGGATCCGAGTAGGGGCGAGAGAATGGAGAGATTCTCCAACCCGAGGATTTTATCTCTGCCGATTAGAATTTTGGAACCTGAACCAGGCTTCCAACGAAGCCAATGTAAAACCACCGGAGATGCATTGATCATACCCTTCCAAAAGGGTGAGGCACGTCTCAGCTCGAGAGAGGGCTTTCGTAACCAAAGGAGGAGAGGAAGAGAATCAAGGTATTTATCAGAGATGACCCAATGCCATATATTGTTATGGGTAACTTCTCTCCAGAATGAGCAGGCCATGAGAGACATGTTGAAAACTGAAAGGTTCTTGAGCCCCCCAGGCACATCTCATAATGAAGTTTATTTTCCTCTAAAATAATTCTTCTTTCATTGTTAAATACAAGGAGTTTTGGTTATGTTGATTGACGTTGCTCCAATAATATTTTGAGACATGATAAGTGAAACACATTATGGATGTGGATTTCTTCCAAAAATTTCAATCCATATGCTATTTGGCTAATATTTGTGTTAATTTGATATTGTTAAATTTAGAGATGCTATTAAGTTTTTTTCAATTTACTAGACAATAATAGTATAAGCAAGATCACTGAGAGAAACAAAATCACAAGGTACACAACATTTTATCGTGGGAAACCCTCATGGGGGAGAAAACCTAGCAAAAACTTCCTTAATATAGATTTCCAATACAATGCCAACATAAAAGATCAAACCACCAAGAATATCCAATACCAAGTATGTGCCTCTCTCTCTTCTCCTTCTTCTAACTGCAACTTCCTTAAAAAATTGTGCACTAGATGAGTGACTTGAGTAAGTGTGAGAATGAGGCACCATTCTCTCTTATTTATACTAGATGATAGGTGCTAGGGTTATGTCTTTTTACCAAGCATGGCCAACTTCTTCAACTAGTGGTTAAAACCACTTTAATTAACCCTAGGGTCTGACTTTACAAACAACACCATATAACTATGGTTTGACCAATCCACAAAAGGGGATTTGATCTATAAGATAATAACTCAATTATAATTAGAAAATTCTTCGCAGTTACAATATTTCAACACTCCCCCTTAACAAGAAGGGTATTCTACTGACATAACCCAATACAACATCATCAAGAGAGAGAGAGAGAGAGAGAGAGAGGGAAACATAATCGTCAACATCTGGAACACTGACCGGCACATCTATAAATCATCGGAAATTTTTCTCATCATCAATAACATCATCTCTCACAACATGGAGCTGGAGTAGCATCCTTATCATTATATGCATCAACATCAATTAGTATAACACTAATACAACATCATCAACACCATCCTTAATAGCATGAGGTTAGTACAACATCATCAACAACAACACAAGGATGATACAACACCATCAATAACATAATGAGGCTGATACATCATCATCAATAGCAACATGAGGTTGATACAACATCATCAACAACAACATGAGGTTGATACATCATCATCAACAACAACACAAGGTTGAAACAACATCATCATCATCATATAGCAACATAATGAGGCAAGTGCAACAACAACATTTTGTGGTACTCTAACAAACCATCCTTACCGTACCTTAGGGATCTACGCATGAATCATAAGATTCCCTAGGATGTAAAATCCTAACGGAGCTACCACGTGGTACTTTGACAGACCGTCCTTACCTAACCTTCGGGATCTGCCCAAGAATCATAATATTCCCTAGGATATAAAATCCTAACGGAGCTACCACTACTGAGCACAACTGGCATATACATGCATAGGTACTTTGACAGACCGTCCTTACCGGACCTTCGATATTTGTCCAGGGATGATCAGTCCCATGGGATATAAAATCCTAAATGAGTTACCCATTGTTGGTCGGGAGACCATAGTATCATCAACATCACTCCCCCTTTCGAGGGAGGTCCTTTCAGACTATACCTATATTGTCTTGAAAGTATTAAAAATTTACATGAGATAGAGGCTTGGTCAACACATCTGCAACCTGCTCATATGTGCCAACATATTGGAGCTTTATAGCTCCTCTCTGCACCATATCACGAATGTAGTAATACCAAATTTATATGTGCTTCAACTTGTCATGGAACACAGGGTTCTCCATCATCTTTATGCAACTTTGGTTATCACATATAATCATAGTGGCTTCCATCTCCAGATCAAATAGACTTGTCAACAACTTCTGAATCCATATGGCCTCACAACTGGCGGAACATGCTGCAATGTATTCCACTTCTTCCGTGCTAAGAGAAATACTGGATTGCTTCTTGCTTTGCCATGAAGTCATGGATGAACCGAGACTGAAACAACATCCTGAAGTGTTCTTTCTATCAAAAACACATCCAACCCAATCTGAATCAGTATATCCATACAGTCTGAAGTCATGATCTCCAGTATAACAAAGACCATATTCCAATGTACCCTTAAGGTATCTCATTACATGTTTTACAGCTACAAGGTGAAAACGACTGGGCTCTACCAAATACTGACTCAAGGTGTTCACAACAAAACATATATCTGGCCTGGTATTCGCCAGATACATCAACGATCCAATGATTTGTCTATATAGAGTAACATCAATCAATTCTAACGAAGTATCAGCTAGGAGCTTCAAATTTGTTTCCATGGGTGTGTTCATGGCTTTACATTCCAACATGTCAAAACTCTCTAGTATTTCAACTGAATACTTCCCTTGGTTAAGAAAGATCTTCTTTGGGTTCTGCCAAACTTCAAGACCTAAGAAATAATGCATCAAGCCTAGGTCTTTCATCTCAAACTATGCAATGAGATTCTTCTTACAATCTATTATGATATTTTCTTCTCCTGTCAAGAATAAATCATCTATATATAGTAGTAATATAATTGGCTCATCATTCATAACCTTGAAGTAAAGGCTAGACTCAACTTTACTCTTGGTTATTCCCAATACACTGTCAGTTCTACCATACCAAGCTCTAGGAGCTTGCTTCAACCCATACATAGATTTCTTCAATATGCAGACATGAGTCTTTCTATCGTCAACTTCATACCATTGGGGTTGTTCTATATACACTTCTTCTTCAATAGCACCATTTAAGAAGGTTGTTTTCACATCCATCTGGTGTAACTTCCAGTTCATCTTGGCTACAAGAGCTATGATTGTTCTTATACAATTGTATCTGGCTACAAGAGAAACTGTCTCTTCATAATCAATGCCTTCCTTTTGGGAAAATCCACAAGCTACAAATCTTGCTTTGTGTTTTCAATACTTTCATCTGCATCATGTTTTATCTTGTATATCCATTTGGAAGATACCACATCTTTGTTCTTCGGTCTGGGAACTATTTCCCATACATCATTATTTATAACGGATTGGTATTCTTCTATCATGGCATCCACCCATTCTTTCTTCTGAATGGATTCTTCAAAGAAAGTAGGTTCCTTCTATATGAGAACACACATCAAGGTCATATAACCAGAGAATGGCTTAGGTTTCTTCATTTGTCTCATGGTTCCTTCTGGGGCACCATAATTCTCTCCATCTTGAATAAGTTCCCTTGCCCAAGCTGGCTTTCTCTTGAGAGAGATCTTCATTTGGGGAGGTTCTTGAGATTCAGTCATATCATTATCTTCTGGAATCTCATCATCAGGGGTAACTGTAACTTCCCTCATTAGTTCTGCAACTCTGGGAGCTACAGGTTCTTCTTCATATACTTCTTCAAGCTAGAATCTCCTTATTTCTTGAGTCCTTCATCTTCCTCAAAGGTTACATCTCTATTGATCTCAATATGATGGTAACCTGGTATGTAAATTCTGAATGCCTTAGAGACCTCATAGTATGCAAAAAATATTCCCTTCTTTCCTGAAGGGTCCAACTTAGTTCTCCTTTCTTTCGAAATGTTTACAAACACTGGACAACCAAATATTTTGATATGGATTACTTCTGGCTTCTTTCCAGAGAACATTTCTTTGGGGGTTTTGAATCCAAGTGCACTATGGATAATCTATTTTGAACATAGACTGTTGTTCTTGTTGCTTCGGCCTATAAGTGCATTGGAAGATCTTGATCGTGGATCATAGTCTTCATTGCTTCCATTATTTTTCCATTATTTCTTTTTGCTACACCATTTTGTTGGGGATTATAAGGAGTAGTGAGCTCCCTCTTAATCTCTGCATCTTTTCAAAAGCTTACAAATTCTTTTGAGGTGTATTCTCCTCCATTATCTAACCCCGACTGTCTTGATATTTCTTTCGGAGAGATTTTGTATCAAGGCTTTGAATTCCTTTAACTTTCCAAATACTTCATCTTTTGACTTCAAGAAGTAAACCCAAGTCTTGCGAGAATAATCATCAATAAATGACACATAGTATACATACCCACTTAGAGAGGTTGAGCTCCAGGATTCCTTCTACTTTACCGTCACTCTTTGGGAAAGGATCCTTTATGTTCTTTCTTATGCACATCCATTGCACACACCTTCATGATCAACCTTGAATTCTGGTAGACCTGTAACTACCTTGCTTACATATGGTAAGGCTTTGTAATTGATGTGAGCTAGTCTTCTATGCCAAATTTCACATGGACTCTTGGTGGAGTGATTCAAGGCTGCATCTGAGTGAAATTTTAACTTATACAAGCCACCTGCTTCTGTTCCAATAACAATTGCATCTTCTATGGTTTTTCCTTTAGGCCACATGAGAACTTCACCATCTATGAATGAAACTTTGAAGCCTTTCTTATCTAGAGCTAAGATAGAAATAAAATTCTTTATCAAACCTGGTACATAAAGTAGATCCTTCATTTTCATCGAAGTCCCTGAATCAAGTTTGTAGGTGGATTTTCCCACTCCTTTGATATGGTATTGGTAATCATCTCCAAGTGTAAGTTTCCGTGGAAAATTATTTTCTTTAAGGATAGAGAGAATGTCTCTCTGACCTTTCATGTGATTATAGGCACCACTATATATGAGCCAAGTGTCCTCTCAAGGTTTCACATATCCTAAGAGGGAGGAAAATAAAACATAATCTTAAATCTCTTCTTTAGTAATTTTCATGGGTGGTTCACCATCTTCAACTGCATGGGCATGATGCATTTTTTATTTATTTATCTTCTTGTATTGTTCCCTTTTGGCAGGACAATTCTTAGCAATGTGTCCCATCTTATCACAATGATAGCATTGATAAGAGGATAAATCTTTTTCTCTTCTTTGACCCTTCTGATATTTCTAGAATCTTCTTGGAAGGTGAGACTCTTTATGGAAGTGGGTGAATCTCTTTGGGGAGTGAGATTCCTTATGAAGGTGAGTCTCCTTTTGGAAGTGAGACTGCTTCTTTCCTCCTTTAGCATGAGAAACTAGGTCTTGATCTTCATTTCTTAATAATACTTCTTCTCGGTTGGCTACTCTTGCTTCTTCTTGAACACATTCTTCCCAAAGACTGTTAAATTGGAGTTTCTCCTTTGTTACATAGATAGTTTAGATGAAGGAATCCCAAGGTCTTGTGAGACCATCAAGAGATTTCATTATGAGTTCATCTTCATCTAGGTTGTCTCCAATTGCTTCTATTTATTCCTTTAATTGAGAAATCCTAGAGAAATAGTCATGAACGGTTTCTCGTTTCTGCATTTTTGTATTCTTGAGTTGGGTTCTCATCTTTTGGTTGATATTCCTTCCTTCATACATTCTGGTTAGGGCATCAAACATATATTTTGGAGTTTTCTAAGAAGACACTTGAGGGATCAAGTGGTCCTTAATAGAGTCTGCAATGATTCTTTTGGCCCTAACCATATCGTTTTAGTACTTTTCTTTGTCTGCATCCTCTTCGGGTTCTGATACATTTTCCTTTATGAATTTTGCAAGTTCATTATCTTCAAGAATGAGCGCAATCCTATATTTCCAACCATGAAAGTTTTTCACACCTTCTAACTTATCAACAAGCTTGGTGCTTTTAGACATCTTGATCTGGAGCTGGGAAAATGATAAAAAAATGAAAGTGCTCATAAAGTGAATTTGAACTTACCAAGAGATGCGTTGGGATGAGGCAAGTATGATGTAGCTGTCTGATTTCAAAAATTTCAAGTTTTACCCCTTGAAACTGGACCTGCGCAAATCTGGACGGGTACTTCTAGTACTGGTTATGGTTTCCTGGTACCAACGAAAACCATGGTTTCAATTTTTGGAGGCTTTGGCCACTAAAATGGTGCACTCAAGCTGCCAATGAGTTTTGTAGGCTAGGGCACACTTCCCTATATGGGTTTTAGTTAGAAATTCCCTAATTTTCTTGTACGAAAACAATGACGTTTTTGGTTACCCAATGAAAGGTGCTCTACTCAGTTTATCTTTGATACCATGTTAAATTTAGAGATGCTATTAAGTTATTTTCAATTTACTAGACAATAATAGCATAAGCAGGATCACTGAGAGAAACACAATCACTAGGTACATAAAATTTTATCCTAGGAAACCCTCATGGGGGAGAAAACCCCAAAAAAACTTCCTTAATATAGATTTCCAATACAATGCCAAGATAAAATACCAAACCACCAAGAATATCCAAGGCCAAGTATGTGCCTCTCTCTCTTCTCCTTCTTCTAACTGTAACTTCCTTCAAAACTTGTGCACTAGATGAGTGACTTGAGTGAGTGTGAGAATGAGGTACCATTCTCTCTTATTTATACTAGCTAATAGGCGCTAGGGTTATGTATTTTCACCAAGCAGGGCCGACTTCTTCAACTAGTGGTTAAAACCACTTTAATTAGCCCTAGGGGCCAATTTTAAAAACAACACCATATAACTATGGTTTGACCAATCCACAAAAGGGTATTTGGTCATACATAAGTCCTGACATGATCAATCCACAAAAGGGGATTTGATATATACGATAATAACTTAGCTATAATTAGAATATTCTTCGTAGTTCCAATATTTCAATAGATATAGCCCATAAAACTTAAGAGCCAATTTGTTCTTTCCTTTCTTCTTAATGGACAATTATTTGTAGGGATGAAGTCTTTTGAATACCCAATCGGTTAATATTTTTGTTAATTTGATATAGCCCATAAAACTTAATATCCAATTTGTTATTTCCTCTCTTCTTAAGGGACAACTATTTGTAGGGATGAAGTCTTATGAATACCCAATCACCTTCTTCAAATTATCCTTTTGATCTATGATGATATACTTCTTATTTCATTCGATTATGAGTAATTGTTAAATTCTCTTTTAGTAATTGAATGACCTTCTAATCTTCAACTAGTTGATTCTTTATTGATAGAACCTTATAATTAGACAATGCAAACCCTTTCCATTTTGGTGGTTCATAACCATATAAGGCATGTAAACGAGTCGTTGTGGCTGATGTGTGGTAAGTAGAATTATACCACCATTCTGTTAAACATTAGAATCACTTGTTTTGTTATTTGTCATGAAACAACTGAGGTAGGTTCTAAGAATTTTCTTACAATTTCCATTAGACCATCTATTTTAGGATGATATTTCAAGATCATATTAAGAGATATTCTAGTTTTTTTACAAAAGTCTTTCCAAAAATTGCCTTTAAATTTTGCATCCCTATCACTAATAATGACCTTTAAAAAACTATGCAATTCACAAATATTTTTGCAAAAATCTTCAACAATTTGTTTTGTCGAATATTTTTTCCTTACTCCCATGAAATATGCATGCTTTGTTAACCTATCAACCACTACAAAAAAAATTCCTTTCCATTAGACGTGGGAAACCTTTCAATGAATTCCATCAATATTTATTCCCACTTTTTGTTTGGAATGTGTAGGGGGTGGAGTAACCTCTGTGACATAACATTTTCACTCTTATTTATCTTACATATGTCACATTCGATGACATATTTCCCATTGTCCATATTGACCCATTTCCAATAAAAAGATTTTCATGCATTATAGTAAGTTTTGAAAAACCATACATGTCCTATAGATGGAGAGTCATGTGATTCCTTTAAGATTTCCATTTTAAATTTTGAGGCAGGAGTTAGATAGAACTTGTCCTTGTACCAAAGATTATCATTTCTCCTTTCAAATTTTGGGTTTTGGCTCAATTTATTGGTTATGGAATAAGATTTAGGGTCTTTAGAATATTCCACTCATATTTGATCTAACCAGTCATGGATCACGATCGATGTCACCTATGTTGTTCATTAGAAACTACATTTTCCTTCGCATTTTTATATAATGTTTCCCTATCAAAGGTGGAAATTTTCTCTATTCACTTTTGTTGTTCAGTGACAATATTTTTTTTCATAGTAGGTACTAAAGACTATTGTGATTAACGTATCATGAACTTACTTCCCATGAGATATTGTTATTGCTTAGCTAATGCATGTATATTGGTAAGAATATCTTTATCATATGTAGATTTTAAAATGTCCCTTTTATTGAGATTTCAACTCTCAAAGGCTATCCATAGGCTATCAAATGGTCTTCCTACATTAATATTGTACATATTCCAAACCATGAAGAATAACATGCTACCACAAAGGGTTTTGTAAAATTGGGGGTTGCTAATATTGGTGTGGATGACATAACCTTCTTCAAGGAGTCAAAACATTCTTCTACGCCCTTTCTATTCCATTGAAATGAATTTTTCTTTAGTAGTCTTGATAACGACATTGTCAAATGCATGTAGTTTCTAATGAAATTTCAGTAATGATTTGTTAACCCTAGGAATCCCCTTAATTTCAATATTTTATTTGGTTTTGGCCATTCTGTGATTGCCTTGTTTTTTCTTAGATATACCTCAACCCCTTCCTTGGATATAACATGGCCGAGGTATGATACTTCTTCCTTTCCAAAGGTGAAGTTTTACATTTTTGTATAAAATCAATTCCATTATGAGAGAGAGAGTACACGTTCTAGGTGCTTAATATGCTCCCTCCATGTTTTACTATAGATAAGAATATCATAAAAAAGGAATACTATGAACTTCCTTAGGTAGGGTTGAAAAAGTTCATTTACAATTGCTTGAAAAGTAGCATGAGCATTAGTTAAACGAAATGGCATCACCTTTAATTCATAGTGACCTTCATGAGTTTGAAAGGCATTCCTCGCAACATCTTCTAAAATCACCCATATTTGATAGTACGTTGATATCAAATCTAGCTCTAAAAAGAATTTGGCTGCATGGATTTCATCCAACATTCATTTATGAATGAATTGGGAAAATTGTTCTTTATTTTATTTTTTTAGACCTCGATAATATATATGCAACCTGAAGGATCCATGTTTTTTTTGAACTAACACTACTGGGGTTGCATACAAATTCCTACCTTTTTTAATACCTCCACATCTTAATAGGTATTGAGTCAACCTTTCTATATGGTGACGAGGATATCATTATGGATTTACATTTATAGGTGTCGAGTCTGGTTTTACATCAATTATGTGTTCTATTCTTCTTTCTAGTGGAAAATTCATGGCAAGTCTTAGAATACCTTCTTGGATTTATAGATTAACCCTTGAATCTCTAGGTGTTGGGTGTAGACTAATTCTAACACTGATATCTCCATTTAATGACATTGTGCCACATATACTAGTGCCCCTTTTAGAATTAGTTTCTCCAATTGTCATGAATATATAATCTGGGTACAAGATGGTTGAAAACTGTAAATTGGTATTTTATTTCTTCCCACTTGAATTCAATAAATTAATTTTGATGATTTATGGAATAGGTACCTAATGTTTGCAACCACTAAATTTCCAAGACAATGTTTACTCCTCTCCCAAGGGTACTATGTAGAACCACGATTCCAAGTTGTAATCTTCTATCTATAGTATAACCTTGTGACACTTCCTAATTCCATCAATATTTTTGTCAATTACTGTCAATTTTCACATGCAACTCTATGTGACTAATTTTCATATCTGAAAATTGCTTCCTAGCGAGCTAACAATAAACCCTAACTGTTATCACTGAACAATTTTACACTGAAAATTATTGATTGAAAATGTATGCAGCGAAAACAACAAGATCATAGATGAATCATCAATACACATGAGACACAAAATTTATGTTCTGTAACTTTATCAAATTCTAAATTTCCGAGGGAAAAACTAGCCCTCCTAGCTAAAATAAATCCACCAAAATATGAGGACAACCTTGTACTCCAATAACTAAAAAAATTAGAAAAAAAAACTTGAGGAAATCCCTGGAAATTTATTTTTCCCACAAATTTTCTACAGACCACCTATATGGCCAGCTGATGTCACCTACACTACTGCTGACGTCATCCTGTATGGACTTTCTCTTGCCCAAAAAACCTGTATGGATGTACATGACTTTCCCTTCTACAACCCCTGTACACACACGATTGCGCCCACTGCAACCCGCGTACATACGTGATTCACCTTCTCAAAACCCATGTACATACGTGATTCACCTTTTTGCAACCTGTGTACATACAAAATTGTTCCCACTACAATTTGCATACATATAAGAAAACTTGTATGGACACTTCCATATGATTCACACGATTTCTTCCATCCTAAGCCAAATTTTCCAGAGTTGCAAACATTACTTTGATGAAATCACCACCAAATCCTTGGCATAAGTGCATACTCACTTATGCCAACTCCATCATGTCTCCACACACTCTACACCATATGAAATGTCACAATGACCTCTCTCCTTTATATACAAGTCTTATGGGTCAACATAGAATCCCCTTCACAAGTCAACATGAAATTAGACTTTCTTTTGGGTGTGAATCCCCAACACAAACCCAAAAATACCACCATCAAATCCATGAAGCCCCTTCTTCATTCCGATGGTAGTTTTCTCCAAACAAAGAGTGTAATGTGGTGCCCACAACAATTTCCACATGCCCAACATCTAGGGCAAATGAGAATACCTTCCTAAAGCTACAAAAATCAAAACTCCCTTTTAGTGAGGGAGGTATTCCCACCACACACCACAATCAATTGGAAGTAGCTCTATCTCCCATCCTGGGAGTAGCTGTGTCTCCCACATTGGATCGACTACAACGGTTTCTCTCCAATCTTCTTGATTTTCGAACCCCTCTATCACCGAAGAAAATCCTATTGTCTGGCATGATCCCTTCTTGGAAGACACCATGCTCCTAGAAGCCTCCGTCTCTTGATCCTCCTATATAGTCATATCATCCCATGACACCCTCCTAACAGTCTTGGAAGATGCCTCTCTCCCACCTGGACCTGAAGGTTGGCTCACACTAAGCGATTGAATCTCCCTCTAAGCCTCTTGACTCCTTTTTAAGTTGGAATTCCTCTGAAGTCAAGCTCCCTCTAAGTATACACAACCTATGGAGCTACATGTTCCTTGTCCACTGTCCTCTACATAGTTCTAGGAGGTTTCTCCTCCCCGCTGGATCTTGAGGGTTGACTCCCTCCAAATTATGGCTCCCTCTGATCCTATACTTGTTGGGTTTTTATATTCTTTGTAGTGAAATTCTAGTCGAGGTGAATTGACTGATGGTCTAAGTTGAGGTAGATCGAAAACATCGACAACAATTCGAATTCGATGTGGATTGACAATAGGTTGAAGTCGAGGTAAATCGACAACAAATCAAAGGTCAATGAATTCGACCGGGTAAAGTCGAAGTTGAAGATATCTATGGAAATTCAATCGAAAAGAGTTCGAAGTGCGGGTGTGAGATGACAAACTAGAGACCGAATGAAGGTTGATTGGTAAACTCGACTTGGAGTCGACTGTAACAGAATCTAGGGTTTTGCGGGATTTGTAGCCAATGATATGCATAGATCTGTAATCATTTTTGGGCACCAATATTTAGGGTTTTTACTGTTGTAAATCCTATAAATAGGCGTGTTGTAAGGCTGTAAAGGCTGCTATTGTAAGGTGATCATAGAATGCACTTTTATAGGTTAATGCATGTGTAAGTGTAGGTTGTTGGTCATGCATATGTAAGTCAAATTGGATACATGGTTGTTCTTTCCTGTGCAAGAGGGTATGGTGTCGACTGTGTCTTAAGTGTGGACTAAGGTTAGACATGTAACCTTTTATTATGATTGAATAAAAAAAAAAATAGCATAACGCTCAAAGGAATGCTGGTTTTCCCAGTTAAGGTTTTCCACGGTAAACTCTTGGTGTACCGTGTGATTGCTTGTGTCATTTGCGTTCTTTATTAAATTCTTCTTCTCTTCTGCTAGATTAGTGTGGAAGTGTCTTTCATTTCCTGACATGTGGTATCAGAGCTTAGGTATGCATTAACAAGCGAGTTATCAGAGTGGTGTATTGATTTCACGAGTATATCAGATCTCGATCTGCAAATCTTGAATCTAAGAACTAAACCCTAGGTACAATAAGAGTTGTAAGTCATAAATTGTTTAAAAGATCATGATAAATAATGTAAAGAAGTTCCATAATAGAGATAGAAAGATTCAATGATCATAATTTTGAGCTTTGGAAGCTTAAAATGGAAGATCTTCTTGTAGATTGAGAACAATGGAGAATGGTCTGTCCAGATACCCAGCCAACAGGCATGTCGATGGAAGAATGGGAGAAACTCGAAAGAAAATAAAGAAGTACGATTCATCTTTGTCTTGCAGATTCAATGTTGTTGAATGTCTCTGGTGACGATTCATCCAAGAAACCGTGGGACAATATGAGAAGATTATACCATTTGAAATATCTAGTAAATAAATTGTTTCTTAGAAAGAAATTGTATCTTCTTAGGATGAGTGATGGAAGTTCGGTGACTGAGAATTTAAATGCGTTTGATATCATGTTAAACCAGTTATCATTTGTGGATATGAATATCACTGATGAGGAGAAGTGTATCATCCTATTATGTTATTTTACAGACTCTGAGGATAGCTTAGTCATGGATATTGGGAATAATACAACCACAATAGCGCTAGAGGACGTGTTTTCTTCTCTGTTGTCGGAAGAAATGAGAAGAAATAACATGGAAGGATCGACCAAAGATTCTCTGGTAGTGAGAGGTTGACTAATAGATAGATATAAAGGCATATTATCTAGTAGAAATTATAATTCAAAGGGTAGATCTAAATCCCCAGTTCAGTCGACGAGAAGATGTTGGAAATGAGGTAAAGCTGAGAATTATAAAAAAAGATTGTAAGTCGAAGGAAACAAAAGGAAGTGTTGGATCCAACGAGAAGAAGTCGAATGAGAGAAATATGACCTTGAATAAGGGAGATTATGTGTACCTGGAATCAACTAGTACACATGTTGAATTACTGAGAAGGGGGAGTGAATCATTAATGAACAATTATACCACTTATTAATCCTTTTAACCACAATGTATATTCCTTTAACTTATCCAATAATGTTCATCTGATCATCATCAAATATTAATATATCATTAACATTAACATTCATCAGTTCATTATAAACAATAATCAACACATCCAAAAAATACACAGTACACCAGTATTTTACGTGGAGACCCAATGCGGGAGAAAACTAGCCTTGAATCTATAGATAGATAGTTTATACCTGATCAATGTAGACCTTCCTGAGAGATTTCTTTCAAACTCTGAGAATATGGTACCTTCAACAACTCAATATTTCATGGATTTTCCCAAATGTATGGGCCCTATTATACTGCCAGCCCGCGTACCTACACACTCTTCTCCACTACAACCCGCGTACACCTAAAAAACTAGGTTTTTTTTTCTAGTATTTCTTCAACTCCAAAACTTTCATCGTTAACCCTTCATGATAACTCAGACTTGCGTAACTTTAGATGTATCAATGAATACATGAAATAAACCTTACACAATAATAGATATTCAATGTGCTCAATAGGTGCTAATAGGAGAGCCTTTCTCTCTTAATTGTATCAGTGAGTACCTGCAATAAACCTTACACAATAATAAATATTCAATGTGCTCAATAGGTGCTAATAGGATAAACTTTCTCTCTTATTTATAATTCCATGTATCTTCCTCGAGGGGTTACCTTATAACCAACTTAACCCAACTTCCTTATTTTAGGGATAACCCACTTCTAACCACTTTTCCACTTATAACCACTTTATCCACAAATAGTAATCTCTCCACTTCTAGTTGCAAATAATTTATTTTTAATTATTTTCTTATTGCAACAACTTAACCCACGATTAACTCATAGTTTCACCCATTTGAATAGACAACTTATTCTTGGAGATTCTAGAATAATTTAACTTATTTGACCTTCTAAACAACTCACGAGGGTTATCTAACTTCACAAGGTCATAACTCTCTAACTGTGAGGATTTATGTTGAATTCCACATATCACCGAAAATGACATGACATGTACTATCCATCTAGAATAGTCTTACTTGAATATTGAATGATATTCATGCCTTTATGCCTCAAACAAACTCAGGTCCCTTACCCACACCTTTGTGCTACCAAAATCATCTACCAGACTTTTCTAAGGGTTGACATCAATCATTGAGGGTTTTCATCAATATAAAATATCACACTATCACTCTCCAAGGGTTGACATAAATGACAACCAAAAATCCAAACCAACTATCTATCAACCTAAACCAACTATCTAACAACACAGTTGGATCAAGATGTTTGGTTGATCGATTCGGGAGCATCTTATCATATGATGAGGGTGATGTGTTCTTGGGGGACGAATCGACAACCAGGATTGTCGGACAGGGAAGAGTCTGATTGAAACTGAATGATGGGAGGAAAAGAACCCTTCCAGGTGTGCTACACATTCTGTGTTTGGAAAGAAAACTAATATCTGTCAGTAAGATGAGTGATGCATGTGTGCATACTCTGTTTCAAAAGGATTCATGTAAGATGGTCAGAGGTGCGATGGTATTAATGAAAGGAGTTCATATTGGTACAGTGTACAAGATGTTAGGGAATTACGACTCGAATGAATGCAACAATATCGTTGCTCCTAAAATTGACTCAACTGCGACTCAATTCGACTCGATGTTGACACACCTCGACTCGACTCGAGCCAAGATGGTTCAAATCGACTTGACAAGACATGATAAACTCGACCTGACTAGGTTATGGCATGAGAGGATGGGACACCTTGGAGAAAAAGGACTCTGAGCTATGAAAAGAAAAGGTATGGTTGAAGGTTTTCCTAAATGTGGTTTAGAATTTGAATTTTGTGAACATTGCATATATGGGAAACAAAGTCAGGCGAGGTTCCCATCTGGAGAAACAAGAGAAAATGAGATTCTAGAACTGGTTCATAGGGATGTGTTTGGCCCAGTTATAGTGCCTTCACTTGGTGGATCCCTATATTATGACACCTTCATAGATTATTTTTCCAGGAAGACATGGATATATTTCCTGAGGAAGAAATCATAGGTTTTCGAGAGATTTAAGGAGTTTAAAGCTCTTGTGGAAAACCAGACAGAGAAGAGGATTAAAGTGATGAGAACTGACAATAGAGGTGAATTATGTGGAAACAAATTTGATCAGTTATGTAAGAAACATGGCATAGCATGAAAACATACCACACCATATAACTGAAAACAAAATGGAGTTGCCGAGAGAATGAACAAAATGTTGATGGACAAGGCAAGGAGCATGCTCATTGGTGTTGGGATCACACAAGAATTCCGGGCAGAGGCAGTCGAGACTGTAAGATATATGGTGAATATGTCTCCTTCGTTGGTTCTAGTCGACACGACTCCAAATGAGGTATGGTATGGTAAGAAGTCATCGATGGCACATCTCAAAGTATTTGGTTGTGATGCATTTGTGCATGTTCCCAAGGAAAAGAGGAGCAAGTTGGACAAGAAGGAAGTCAAATGTATTTTCATTGGATACAAAGAAGGGATGAAAGGATATAAGCTCTGGGATCCTGCATCAAGGAAAACAATGCAAAGTTGAGATGTGGTCTTCAGAGAAGTCAAAGGTAAATGTAATCCCGAGGAAGTTGTTCAAAGCAAGAATAATCCTGATACAGTGTGGTTTGAACTGAGGAATGAAGAAGATGATTCAGACGAGTCGACTGAGTCTGAGGAAGAGGTGGAACAACAGATTCCAGTGGTAAGGAGGTAAAAAAGAGTAAGAAAACCAGTTGAAAGGTATTGTTCGCCCGACTTTCATTCCACATCCGTGTTAACTACTATCGACGATGAGCCCAAGTCGGTCAATGAGGCAGTTGACTCAACAGAGGGTAAAATCTGGAAGGACACCATGATCAAAGAGATGGAATCCTTGTACAAGAATGAGACATGGGATTTAGTCAAGTTACATAGTGGAAGAAATCTCATTGGTAGCAAGTGGGTGTTCAAGAAGAAGATGAATGCCACAGGACAAGTTGATAAGTTCAAAGCTCGATTGGTAGCGAAAGGATATTCCCAAGTCGAGGGGGTCGACTTCGGTGATATTTTTTCCCTTGTTGCAAAACTAACTTCCATTAGAATACTATTGTATCTGGATGCATCATTTAATATGGAGATAGAACATATGGATGTGAAGACAACGTTCCTACATGGGGACCTCGAAGAATAAATCTACATGAAACAACCTGAAGGATTTGTAATATAGGGAAAGCAAGAGTTGGTGTGCAAATTCAAAAGATCCGTTTATGGTCTAAAGAAATCGCCAAGGATGTGGTACCATAATTTTGACACATACATCCTTAGTTTGGGATTTGTGAGAAGCAAAGTTGATCACTGCATATATTCCAAGGAAGAAGGTGGTTGTTTCATATATGTAGCTTTGTATGTTGATGACATGTTGCTGATTGGAAGCAACATGAATGAAATAAAGGAGGTGAAGAAGCAACTATCCTCCAAGTTCGACATGAAGGATCTCGATGCAACTAAAAAATTCATTATGGGAATGAATATTAAGAGAGATCTAGCTACTAGAAATATCTGGTTGAATCAAACAAAGTATATTGAAACAATTCTGAAATGATTCAACATGCAAGATTGCAAACTAGTGAAGGTGCAAATTCAAGTAGGAGCAAGGATTACTGCTGAACAGTGTCCAAAGACACGAGAAGAGATAAAGGACATGGAATGTGTTCCTTGTGCAAGTGTTATTGGTAGTCTAATGTATGCGATGGTATTCACTCAACCAGACATTGCCCATTCAATGGGAGTGTTGAGAAAGTACATGTCGACACTTGTAAAGGAGCACTGGACAACTATTGATCCAAAAAGGATCTAGATAAGGCTAAGTACAACTCATGACTCATAGAGGAAACTCATGATGCTCAGAATGGCTTCAACAGATAGAGAAAGGGAAAAAAATCAAAGTTCCCAAAACTTAGTGAAAATGGCATGATTGTGAAGATCACGTCGCAATCTTTATAACAATGCAAATGGCTCGTCAAACAGAGTTATGGATTTAAAGATATTCACGGTAAAAGTTTGGTCAAACTAGCCCAGTCACTAGGAGATGAGTCAACATCCATACTGCTGATGTCAACATTTGTACGTATGACTTCAGAATCTGTACAAAACATGTGGTAGGATTAGGAAGGTGACACGTGGCATGATGATGTCATCATGATGATGTGGTAGCACCAGACGTTGCCAGGTGTCACCCGATTTTGGCGTTTTTAGACCGATCCGTGGACCAATTGGATCGTGCCACGTGGAAATCCATACAAATGACATGGCGTGCTGACTTGGCAGGTGGAAATCTGGACCAATGAGAGGTTTCCACATGGCCCAATCACAGGTTGCCACATGGCATGCGATAAATTGCCAAGGACACCACGTTTTCCAATTTTTTGTTAACGTGGTGTC
>ML794950.1:81708-94376 GCA_009831015.1 Picea engelmannii
ATATATATATATATATATATATATATATATAATGTAACAATACAAAGCCCAAAAGGGGAGTCCGTGGGGTTTGACCCCGAGACCTCCTCCCACACTAGCGCCCTAACATATCTTCCCTAACCAACAGGTCGCGGGCCACTACATTGTAACTAATGCATTCAATAATTCTTAAATGCTACATCTTCCCATTCATCAGGGGAGGTGTGTACCATACAACCATCTGGGCACACATTCTATGCAAGTATAGTCATTATTGTAGGTTGCAGAGGGCACAAAAACCGAGACAGATTTCTTCTTGGGCCTAGGAGTGGTAGAGTCATATTGAGGCGTGGAGACAATAATTTTTGGGTAATTCGATGCCATGAATTCAATGGTGCTATCTATTTTATTATCTGAGCATTATTTATGCAGCTTGATTCCAGAATGAGGTATACTTATGTATTTTGCCAAATTCTTTTGCTTAGTTAATGAAAGAGCCTACCCATTTGAGAGCATGACCTAGAGACGTATCCACCAGGGATGAACTTCGTTATCAAGTTTTTGTGTTCAGATATAATGCTTATGTCTCTTCATTTTTGAGCTTTTCCTTCTTTAATGGTGCACTTTAATTTATGCTTATTTAATGCAATTCTTTATAAGTCACGATGAAAAGATCCTGGATCATGTTGGTATCAGAGCAGTCATCTTTGAATTGAATTGTTGAGTGTGGATGCTTACTAGGGCCAAGCATAAGAGGGGTGAAGGAAATCTTAAGACTTTCAATCCCGAAGTTGTCTTTGCATCCCGAAGGAAGAAAATGGCAGAAGAGGACAAGCATGATGAACATGATAAAAACTTTCACATGGTCTTTTATCGCATGTCAGAAATGGTCGAACAAATGCATGGAGATTACGAGAAGAGGATGAAGAAGAAAGCGAAGAAAAAGGAATCACATGCAAATGATGATGCTTCGGTAAACCAAGGGGCTGGAGGAGATCCTCCTGAGCCTCCGTCTTCACCTTAGAGTTCTAGTTATTCTTCCTCTGAGCATTCTCATCATTCTCATCATTCTAGCCATAAAGTCTCTTTTAAGAAACCATTATTAAAGCTTGATGAAAAATTTTATTTACCTATGTTTAATGGAGATGCTAATCCTGAAAATCTAGATAATTGGATTTGACAGATTGAAGTATACTGTCGTTTCCAACATGTTGATGAAGATGAAGTTAAAGTGCAACTAGATTCTCTTCGGTTGGAAGGCACCTCTCTCGTATGGTGGGAGAGAAATCTTGAGGATATAAGTAAGTGTGGTAATCTTCTTTCCTCATGGTCAGAATTTAAATCAGCAATAAGGAAGCAATTTTATCCATCAGGGTATTTACATAAAACAATGATGGAATGGTAAAATTTAAGGCAAAGTAAAGATCAAACTGTACAAAGTTTCACATAAGAATTTAGGAAGAAAACTCTTGCATTGAACATTCCTTTGGATTCTTATGAAACTTTAATGAAGTATAATGGCACACTTCACAGTTATATTTTTCATACTTTGCTCTTGTTTAACTCCACTAGTCTTGACGAAGTTTGTGTGCAAGCCACTCACCTTGAGAACAAGGGGAAGCATGTTGAAGAAGATCCCACAAAGAAACATTCCAATCTCCCACATAAAACTTTTAAGAAGTTTAAAATGAAGGACAAGAAGACCGCCACAGTGATGAGAGAAGGAGGAAATCCATCTTGCACTCATTGTAAGAAAAGTGGTCACGATGAAGAACATTGTTGGAAATTGCCTCCAGAAAAGAAACCGAAATAGTTCGGTGGAAAGGGGAAGACAAAAACAGTTGCTACAGTGCAACAAGATCTTGGTTCCAATTCAGGAGATGAAGGAAACATCACAACAGTTGGAGTACAAGGTAAATATTCCCTTCATGCTAATTCAAGTTCCAATAATGAATCTCATGTTGTTGAACGAAAGAGGAATGAATTATTTCACATAAGAGTTGTATCTAAACACATTAAGATAGATACATTATTTGATCTGGGTTCCCAAGTAAACTTAATATCTGAAGCACTTGTCAAGAAGATGGGTCTTAAAATAAAACCAAATCTGAAGCCTTATCCTCTTGGTTGGGTATGTGATTAAGAAAAACTTAATGTCACTAAACAATGTAGGGTCATATTTTCTATTGCTTAAAAGTTGATTGATGAAGTGGATTTGGATGTTGTACCACTTGATATATGTAGCATAGTGTTGGGAAGTCCTTATCTTTATGATAGAAAAGCAGTCTTCTTTCATCATGAGAACAAATACCACCTTACTAAAGGGGGAGTGGAATATATTGTTAGAGCTCACAGCATGAGGGTAAATACACAACTTGTTAGTGAAGGGAAAATCAAAAGACTCATAACACCAATAAGAGATATGTACTCATGGTTGTCAGAGATAAAAATGTTGGGACATCCGACGCTTTTCAAGGGTGTGATCCATCTCATAAAAAATAATTTATTGATATTGTTTCTAAGTATGATGATATTTTTCAGGAACTATATGGATTACCTCCTAAGAGGGAAATCCAACATGAGATACATCTTCAACATGATTCTCCTCTTCCTAATGTGGGAATGTACAAGATGTCAGTTGTGGAGATGACAAAGATCAAGAAGCAGGTACATGGCTTATTGGATCAAGGGTTCATCAGACCCAGTTCGTCTCGTTGTGGTTCTCCGATTGTGATGGTGCCAAAGAAGGATGGCACATGGAAAATGTGTGTCGATTACTGGGCCTTAAATAAAATCACGGTGAAAAATCGACACCCACTTCCTCATATAGATTATTTACTTGATCAATTAAAGAATGTTGTTTATTTCACTAAGTTTGATTTGCGCAGTGGATATCATCAAATCAAGGTCGTAGAACAAGACACATGGAAAACTTCCTTTAAAACCAAACATGGATTGTTTAAGTGGTTAGTTATGCCGTTTGGGCTTTGTAATGCTCCGACAACTTTCATGCATGTGATGAATGATGTATTCAGACCTTTCCTAGATAAATTTGTGATTTTATATTTAGATGAAATTCTTATTTTTAGTGGGACTTGGGATGAACATGTGAGGCATGTAAAGCAAGTATTGGATACTTTGCAAAGGGAAAAGTTGTATGTAAAATTGTCTAAATGTGAATTTGGAAAGACTGCACTTGTGTACTTAGGTCATATTGTAGGAGGAGGACAATTAAAAATTGATCCTTCCAAAATTGATGTAATTGTAAATTGTTCTGAGCCAAAAAGTGTAACTAAAGTCCGAAGCTTCTTAGGTGCAGTCCAATGTTGGAGGAGGTTCATTTCCAACTTCTCCTTTATAGAAGCTCCTTTGCATGCCTTAACTAGTGTGAAGAACACTTTTCAGTGGGAAGGAAAGAAACAAAAAGATTTCAACATTTTGAAGGAGAAGATCAATACTGCACCCGTATTAGCACTGCCGAATTTTCAACATCCTTTTGAGATCAAGACAGATGCTAGTGGATATGCCATGGGTGAAATATTGATGCAATATCGAAGCCTATCTGTTACCACTCTGAAACTTTTAACCAAGCTGTTGTTAACTATCCTACATATGATAAAGAGTTGTATGCATTAGTCCAGGGCATAAATAAATGGAAGCACTACTTGTTAGGGAAATAAAAAATCATACATACAGATCACCAACCCTTATAGTATCTCCAAGCACAGACCATTTTTCAACTATGTCGACACTACAGGTGGATGGGTTTTCTACAACAAGTTCATTTGGTAATCAAGTACAAAAAGGGTACAAATAACAAGGTAGTCGATATTCTTTCTAGACCTCCTGTTGTTGCTTCTATTATTTTGAAGAATACTTCTTTATCTCATGATATCTATGTAGAACAATATTCCATCGATGAAGATTTTAAATAAGTATATGCGAAGCTAACCCATGGTGCACAGGTAGAGAACTATTGTTTGCAGGGAAAAATACTCTACCATCTTGGAAAGATATGTATTCATACAAGTGAATGAGTTCATGTAATATGAGAAGCTCACACTTCTCTTGAGTCTGGGAATTTTGGGGTAGGAAAAACTATGGCTCATTTGCAGAGGTTTTGTTATTGGCCTCAAATGAAAGCAATTGTAACTGGATATGTAAAGGGGTGTGTGTTGTGTTCTACTTGTAAGCCCACTAATATAAAACTAGGGCTATATTCACCACTTCATGTTCCATCCCATCCATGGGAAAGTATCTCCATGGATTTTGTAGGGGGTTTACCAATGACCAAAGGGGGTCATGAATATTTGTATGTTGTAGTGGATAGGTTCAACACGATGTGTATCTTGATGCCATGTAAAAAGTAGATCACTTATGACCAGACTATTATTCTCTTCTTTCAGTATGTTTGGGTTCACTTTGGGTTACCCACATATATTGTCTCATATCGAGATACTCGATTCCTTGGGGACTTTTGGACTAGCTTGTGGAGGATGATGGACACCAAATTGAAGAGGAGCACTGCTTTCCATCCATAGATTGACGGACAGACAAAGGTGGTAAACTGAAAAATGGTACTTTTTCTTTGAAGCTACTACAAAAAGCATCCCAAGTTATGGGATGAAAACATACCCTAGGTACAACATACGTACAACCGAGATTTAAATTCATCCACTCAAAGTTCTCCTTTTGAGACATGTTTTGGGTACCTACCAAAGGTTCCTTTGAACTTGATGTATGGGAGAGATGTCGATGTGAATGAAGAACGGACATAGGACAAAGCCTACAAGTTCATCCAACAGATACACCAGGCAGTCAAGGAACAATTGGAGAAAAATCAAGCACAATATAAAGCTCGGCATGACAAGCACAAGGTTGATCACTAGTTCCAGGTTGAATACCGGGTATGGCTTCACATCAACAAGGATATATTGAAGGGTGAAGGCAAGAAACTCAAGCCCATCCATTATGGACCCTTCACTATCTTGGAGAAAAGTGGTACCAATTATTTTTGTCTGGATCTTCCGCCTTACATGTAGATTTACTTAGTTGTGAACATTGAGAACTTGAAAATTTTTGAGCCTCCCATGATCATGGATCAAGATGAGGAAGTTTCAATACCTTTAGTTGATGAATTTGCACCTGAGTACTTGAATGAGTTAGGGGAAGATATCATCTTGGATAGGAGGACAAGGACTTCACGCAGGGGTGGTGTTGATTATCTTCGAGTAGGATTAAAAGGCACACATCCAAGCAAGGCAAAGTGGATAGAGAAGGACAAAGTGAGGGGACTCTTCCCTCACTTACCTGTTGATTGATGAAAGATTTTGGTGGTCCAAAAATCTCTCAGTGGGAATGTGTGATCCAAAAAGGATCTAGAGAAGGCTAAGAACAAATCAAAATTCACAAAGGCAAGAATGGATTTAGCAGACAGAGAAAGGGAAAAAATTCAAAGTTCCCAAAATTCAGTGAAAATGGCATGACCGAAAAGAGTGCGTCGCAATATTTCTAACGACGCAAATGACTCATCAAACGGAGTTACAGATTGAAATATATTCGCGGTCAAAGTTTGGTCAACCTAACCCAATCAACATGGGATGAGTCAACATCTGTACTGCTAACGTCAACATATGTACAGATTATGTCAGCATCTGTACAACACACATGGAAGGAGAAGAAAGGTGACACGTGGCATGCTGACATCATCATGATGACATGGAAGCACTGGAGGCTGCCACGTGTCACCTGATTTTGGCATTTTTGGATCGATCCGTGGACCAATCGGATTGTGCCATGTGGTAGTCTGTATAGTCCATAAAAATGATATGGCAGGATGACGTGACGTGTTGAATTGGAAGGTGGCTATGTAGACTAGTGAGAGGCTGCCACGTGGTAGGCGGGAAATGGCCAAGGACAACCCATGAACAAAAATTTGGAAAAAAATGGTTGCGCGGGTCCACCAAATCAGGCGGACCATGCCAAACCTAAAAACAATTATAATCATTCGATATGGTTCTAGAGCCACCGCTAAAACTAGCGGAACGAACAACTATCTATTTGTCTATATATATATATATATATACAATGTAACAATACAAAGCTCAAAAGGGGAGTCCATGGGGTTTGACCCCGGGACTTCCTCCGACACTAGCGCCTTAACATATCTGCCCTAACCAACAGGCTGTGGGCCACTACATTGTAACCAATGCCTTCAATAATTCTTAAATGTTGCATCTGCCTAGCCACCGGGTGGAGGCACGTACCATATGACCATATGGGCACACATTTCTATGCAAGTACAGTCATTATTGCAAGTTGCAAAGGGCACGAAAATCGAGACAGATTTATTCTTGGGCCTAGGAGTGCCATATTTAGATCGAGGCATGGAGACAATCATTTTTGGGTAATTCAACGCCACGAATTCAGTGGTGCTGTTTTTTTTATGATCTAAGCATTATTTTTGCAGCTTGATTCTAGAATGAGATATACTTATGTATTTTTCCAAATTCTTTTGCTGAGTTAATCAAATAGCCTACCCATTTGAGTGGAGGACCTGCAGACGTAGTCCACTAGGGACGAAATCCGTTATCAAGTTTTTGTGTTCAGATATGATGCTTATGTGTCTTCATTTTTGAGATTTTCCTTCTTTAATGGTGCACTTTAATTTATGCTCATTTAATGCAATTATTTATAAATCACGATGAAAACATACCGGATCAATTGTCAAGAGAGTATTCAGGTATTTGTGTGGCATGAAGGACTATGATATATTCTACCAAGGAATACCTAGCATTGACAGTGGTAAATTAGATGTGCATGGATTTTTCAAAATTCACTCGGTTGGAGATATGGATCGATGGAGGTCGACCAACATATATGTCTTCAAGATGTTGGGTGGAGTAATAAGTTGGATGAGTAAGCGACATGTGGTCGTAGCCTTGTCGAAAATAAAAGATGAATACATGGCGACCACTCATGGAAGCAAAGAAGAGGTATGGCTTCAAAGTTTGTGTTCAGGAATCGGGTTTGACCAGAGAGTTATGAAGGTAAGTTGCGATAGTCAAAGAACAATATTTCTGGCAAAGGACCCTGCTTATCATTCAAAGACTAAGCACATTAATGTACAATACCATTTCGTAAGAGATATGGTGGAAAGTAACAAGGTGCTACTGGAGAAAGTAGACACGTTCGAAAACATATCAGACTCGTTGACCAAGTCTATGAGTGTTGTGAAGTTCTCTTGGTGCAAAGAGGCAATGGGCATTACTGCCTTGGGTCCGTGAGTGAAAGTTCAAGAAACTCATATTTCAGCAAAGAAGAAAACAAGTGGGAAAATGTTGGGTTGTTATATTCTTTGCTGTAAAATTCTAGTCAAGGTGAATTGACTAATGGTCAAAGTCGAGGTAGATTGACAACATCAACAACAACTTGAAGTCGAGGTTGATTGACAATAGGTCGAATTCAAGGTAGATTGACAACAATTCGAAGGTCGAGGAAGTTGACTGGGTAAAGTTGAAGTCGAAGATATTGATGACAATTCAACCGAAAAGAGGTCGAAGTGCGGGTGTGAGACGAATGACTAGAGATTGAATAAAGGACAACTGGTAGTCGACTGGTAAACCCAACTTGAGGTTGACTATAACAGAATCCCGAGTTTTGCGGGATTTGTAGACAATGATATAGATAGATATGTAACCATTTTTGCGCACCAATATTTAGGGTTTTACCTGTTGTGAATCCTATAAAGAGGTGTGTTGTAAGGCCGTAAGGGTTGTTGTTATAAGGTGATCATAGAATGCACTTTTGCAGGTTAATGCATGTGTAAGTGTAGGTTGTTGGTCATGCATATGTAAGCCAAATTGGCTACAGGGTTTTTCTTTCCTATGCAAGAGGTTATGATGTAAATTGTGTCTTAGGTGTGGACCAAGGTTATACATGTAGCCTTTTATTCTGATTGAATAAGACAATAAGAGAGACTAACACTCAAAGGAATGTTGGTTTTTCGAGTTAAGGGTTTCCAAGGTAAAATCTCGGTGTACTGTGTGATTGCTTTTGTCATTTGCGTTCTTGATTAAATTCTTCCTCTCTTCTACTAGGATTATTGTGGAAGTGTCTTTCATTTCCTGACAATACCAATGGTGGAGATACCTTCTCCCTTTGTACCTATATTGTTGGTGGGGCCACCTTCCTCACCACTAGTGGAGATACTTTCTCCTCCTCATCTGTCTCTATGATCCTACTAGTTACAACACACATAGGTTGGCTCCTCATCTTATATACTTTTCCCTCTCTAAATACATGACCATTATTGTGACTGAGATATATCCTATGGGAATTCAATAACACCTATCGATCCTGGAACAATACTGCATAACCCTACTCCTCAATTGTTGATTATTAGAACACACTCCTGGAACCCATATCACATTTTCCACTCGCAAAATATCCCCTGACTCCATCCGAAATACCACTGCTTTAGATCCCTGTACTACATGCCTGGTCGCCATACCTAAGTCATAAACTATGAAGCTCACAAATAAATATTGTTCCCCTTTCATGTGTTGGTGGCTCCCACTATATAATAACTATGCAATCCTCCAAGGAAAGCATCCTTCTTACCAAAGTCACGACCATCCAATGAACGTCTTCCCAAGTCCATTACCCAAGTCACCAAAAACTCTCCACGTCTATGCACACACTGCAACTGAACCCATGTCCTCTCTTTGGACAATCCTGAGATGTGGTTGGACACTCGGTCTAGTGCACTCTAGACATCCACAACTCATTTATTCAAGTTTCCTCATCCTCTCGGATCAAATGCCTCATACACTATCATGCCTCAACAATTTGCAACTCTCCGGCCCAATCAAGACTCTATCTCATCAACCTGACATACACACAAATCATCTCGTCCATGCCAAAGAACCCAAGCTACACCCATCACAACAAACCATGACAAGCCACTGAAATTCCATCCACAGGTTTGGAAACCTGCCACACAACATACTTCTATGATCTGGGCTCTCCACCAAAACTCCCAACCTGCCACACCACCGAGGTGCAATAGTCCACAACTCCTCGTCTGGAAAATATGCTCCATGTATCAAACTAGAGACCATCTAACCTGTTGCCACCTGCAACAACATTGTAGCTCCCTCTCAGAGATGTCACTCGTGACTTTCTTAGAAAAAGAACAAGAACGACACTCTTCTAGTGTTGTATCCCAAAATGTGTCTCAATATGACCCCCTTCTCTTCAGATCCCAAGCTTTGATTATATCATGTCAATTTTCACATGCAACTCTATGTGACTAATTTTCAGATATGCAAATTTCTTCCTAGTGAGATAATAGTAAACTGTAGTTGTTATCAATGAACAATTTTACACTGAAAATTATTGATTGAAAATATATGCAGCGGAAACAACAAGATCAAAGTTGAATCATCAATACACATGGGACACAAAATTTATGTTATGCAACTTTATCAAATTTATAGATTTTTGAGGGAAAAATCGGTCCTCCTAGCCAATACAAATCCATCAAAATATAAGGATAACCTTGTCCTCCAATAACCAACAAAATCAGAAAAACGAACCTCGGAAAATCCCTGAAAATTTCCTCTCCCAAAAATCTATTACAGGCCATATGTACGGTCTGCTGACATCACCTTCACTACTGTTGATGTCATCATGTATGGACCTACTCCTTCCCAGAAACCATGCAGAGATGTATGCGACGTCCCTTTTACAACCTGCGTACATATGTGATTGTTCCCATTGCAACCCACATACATACATGATTCACCTTCCTGCAACCCACGTACATATGCGATTCACCTTTTTGCAACCTACGTACATACGTGATTGTGCCCAATGCAATCCGTGTACATGTACAAAAACCTATATGGAAACTTCTGTACGATTGATTCGATTTCTTCCTTCCTAGGCCATATTTTCCAGAGTTACCAACATTCATTTGATGAGATCACGAATCCCCTTTGCAGAAGTGCAGACTCACGTATGCCAACTCCATCATGCCTCCACACACTCTACACCATATGAAATGTCATAATGACCTCTCTCCTTCACATACAAGTATTAGGGGTCAACATAGAAGCCCCTCCACAAGTCAACATCAAATTAGACTTTCTTATGGCTTTGAATCCCCAACACAAACCCACAAATCCCACCATCAAAGCCATGAAGCCCCAACTTCATTCCAATGGTGATTTTCTCCAAATGAAGAGTGTAGTGTGGTGCCCACAACAATTCCCACATGCCCAACATCTAGGGCATGTGAGAATACCTTCCCGAAGCTACAAAAATAAACATCTGCCACCATAATCCTTATATATGTAGATGGTTATACAAAAATATTTAGCCTTTTGGCAACATTTACATCTTTGAAATTATGGGTGCTCCTTGTGTCTACCAATACACTGACATTCTATTTCTTCACATGTACCCTTAGTTTCAATGTTTATGGTAGTTTGTATGATGCATGTTATTTTGGCTAGAGATACCTTAGGAATATCCTATTCAAACTCTATATTAGCATCACTATTTCCCTCTTTTCTTCTTTATTCATCGAAGTCACTACTAGATGTGCTTGATTCTCTCTTAGCTTCACAATTATACAATTTTTTATCGTTGTACTTATGTTTGTCTTCACAATATCTACACTTTTTCACCCATTTCTTATTTATATCCTTATTTCATTGTTTTTCATCCTCCCTTAAATGAGGTGGTATATACCTATTCAATGTGTCTATGGTGTATTCAATTGGCTTTTCATTAAAATACCTATTTCAATATCTGTTTGACCCTATAAATGATGTCTTGTTGACCTTATTTTTTGTTTCAATTAATTTCATTGAGTTTCTATCATATTCAATAGTTCTGAGTCTCCATAGTTTTATTTCACTACCGATGTAATCCTTCAATCCACTATTGTATATTTTAAGCAATTGTTCATTTGAGCATATAATTGTATATTTTAAGCAATTGTTCATTTGAGAATATAATTGTCAAAACTTCACGTTGATATGTATAATCATTTACATTTCCTTTTTTATTTAAATGAATGAACTTGGTGTAAAGGTCATCTTCTTTGTTGTCATGGAACCTCTTTAATAATGTTGTGGTGAAGTTTTTCCAATGGAAGGAGTGAGTGTCACATTTCCCAAACCACCATAAGAACAAATCATAATATTCTCCTTCCAAATTATTGGAAGTTGTCATTATTTTTTCTCTTTCACTATGCGGGGGATTAAAATTCAAAGATACCCTCCATTTTATCTACTGAGATGATGACTCCTCTATGGTATTTCACATTAAATTTTGATATTTCCTTTTTAATTTTTTGGAAATCTCTATTTTAAATATTAGATTACTTGTATTCCCTAATAGAGATATCTCTGATACTTCTGTACTTGAGATTGATGAAGGAAAAGATGTGATTTTGTGTAATCTTTCAAGTATTCTATTAAGCATAATATAATTTATTTTTTCTCTCTCAATTTTCTTTAGTTCTCTTACCATAATTATATTATGTAATGTATTGTCAAATCTCTCCAATGTTTTTTTATGTATGTTTTGCTCCTTACTTGGATATCATCTCCTTTAAGTCTCCTAGTTGCTTGTCAATGCCATCCTCAATGCTATGATGAAATTTCATAAAGTTATGTCTTCCTTGTGGCTCTATAATTCTTTTGAACACTCCATTGAAAAACATTATGGACCAATGGAAAATCATACAACTATCTTAGTTCATAATTTTTTATGTAATTGCTGTATGGTGTACAGAGAGCACGTGGCGGTGTATGGATGACCTAGCTGGGTGTATGGATAGTGGTATGAGGTGGTATGGTGGATAGAGTGGAAAGTAGAGATCCTACGATGACGAAGACTTGGTATGGTTATACAATGATAATCTTGTATAGTGGCATCAACTATGGTACAAGTGTATAATGGTATAGCGAGGATGTACAATATGGTTAAATCTGATACCAACTATAGTGTAAGCCTTTAAAACTTTAATTGGTAAAGTCCAATATAAAAAAATAAAAAAATGTTTGTTGAATAAATAAAAAAGGATGATCCTTTTACAATTGGTGGCCTCATATACAAATACGACTATAGAAGGCCTCGTTCCTTTTCATTGAAAAGGAATGCATTTAAATTATTATATATTATATTTGTTATTTACTTTTATTTTTATTATGGTTTTATATTATATTATAGTACCTATGATTATGTTTATTTTTATGTATACAACATTTCTCTGATATCACAAAGATTATTTCTACCAGCCTCGTGTTGTGGTCTAGGTTGTCATCCATGTACTATGAGTCATAAAAATATGTTTATTTTTATGTATATAACATTTTTCTGATATTACAAAGATTTTTTCTATAGGCATCGTGTTGTGGTCTAGGTTGTCATGCATGTACTATGAGTCATAAAAATAATTGTTGTTTTCTAAATACTTTTTTTTTTTTTTTTATCATTGAATTATGGATTTGACTATGAGACCTATAATCATAATTACACCGAAAGGCGTATACCTATTGATAATGGGCAAATTTAATAGGGGTTTAGTGTTTAATAAGTTTTCTATGGACATGATTAAATATGGCTGGAATATTCTTAGTAGTCACACAAAATAAATGGCTGTGATTTCAATC
>ML794950.1:94435-122023 GCA_009831015.1 Picea engelmannii
TATTTTTCTAAAAGGAAAAATTGTTGGATAGTTGGTTGTCATTGATGTCAACCCTAGATAATCCTAGAAGAAGCCCCAAAGCAAGTTTGGAAGAATCTAGAAGTGATGGGTGTATTTGGAGAAGTCTCCAAAGTGGTCCCCTTATGACATAGCTTTAAGCATGGCCCTCACGGGAATACACTTTGAAGAAGTCTACAAGAATCCTTGGAAATATGGCTAAGTGGTTGAGAAGCCCTAGAATTGTGTTCATGAAGACCAAAGTTGTTTGAAGAAAAAGAGGATGACGGAAAATACAAATGCATGAAACACACTCATAGATGGATAGTCCTCATCATGTCATCTTCAACGGTAGGTTGTATGCCACGTGGTTCCTCACAGTTGATAAGTTCTAGTCTCTTGAAGGTGGAAGCCCCAAAGAATGGTTAAGAAGCTCCTAAATGGTTGCAACAAGAAGTTACAAGTCATTAATTAAAGGGTAAAGTGGTTGTAGTAGGAAAGTATAGGTCGATCCCAAATTCAAGTAAATTAAGTACTTGAAAAAGTATAAATACACGTTAAGAACCTCTCATTTTCATCATTCAATCTTGTGATCTCTTAGAAGTGTGGTACTAATTTCAAATGGAAAATGAAGTGAATAAGGGAGAAATTTCAAGGGAAGATGAAGTCTTGTGATGATGTGTTCTAGGGTTTGTAAAAGGTCATCTTACCATTTTCGCTATAACTGTTTTCTTAGAATGATTCATATCGTCAAAATTGGATTCTATTGGGTCGACATAGCAAGGTAACTGTGGTAAAAATTTCAGCTTCTGGGTCGTATTTTTTGAGATAGGCTTTGTGGAAGATAGAGTTTTTCACTAGTTCTAAAACTAGTCTCAAACATGTGTTTCAGGTAAAATAGTCATAACTCCTTCGTAGAGAATCCAAATTATATGAGACCAATTGTATTGGAAATATTACAGTCTTTAGTATCTTGTGTGTGAGTTTCATAATCATATATCAAATATTGATCGCGTGGCATGCCATACAAGTTAGCTTTCCATAATAGGTTAGAATTGATGAAGGTCTGCCACTTCGTTATAACTTCTGTTATGGGAAGATTTAGACCCTGACATTTTGAGGAGATGGAGGAAAGATCTCAGAGGATTTGCGGTTAAAATTTAAGACATTTTCTAACAAATTTTTTGGAGATGTGTTATGTGGAAGTCAGAGTTCCTGAACGGTCATGAAATATGTTTCAAACAAGTCATCTTGGAACTTTTGCTCTAAATTATTTTCTGGGACTTTGCAGACTGTGAAATTTTCAGAGCTCTGAAAAATACATACAAAAGTACGTCAGGTAGAAATTTCAGAATTAGCAATTGAAAATTGAGCTCGTGGTGAATCTTACATGTTTACATATTTGAGGTACATTTTGACGCATGATTTGAGGAAAAAAATTGGTACATGTATGAGGTACACCCTAGTGATGTTATGGTACATTGATTAGGAGTATATCTTGGCTATATTGGTATCTTGATATCTTAGCTATCTTGGCATATCTCATGGTGATGTTATCACATGCTTGAGGCACTTCATTGATGATATCTTATGGTACATGATGTATGACATGTTTGAGACATATCATGAGTGATATGGTATATGGTTGAGGCATATGTTATGGTGATTTTTTGGTTCATGAGTTGATGATGATATGGTACATTGCTAGGGGCACTACTTGGTGATATTGGTACACAGTATGGTACAAGTTCTGGTTGATGTGCTTGATATGGTACATGTTTTATGTACATGATATGGTGTAGGTTTGATGTACATGGTTGTTGTACATGGTATGGTACAAGTTCAGGTACATGGTTGATGTACATGGTTTGGTGATTGTTTTGGAATCCATGAGAGTGGATCTGGTTACAATTGGTTGATGATAGTATATCGATGATAGGGATAGTGACAAAGATATTGACAGGGATAGTGACAGGTTGGATGATTGGTTGATCATTAGTGACAAGTTTATGTGACAATGGTAGTCATAGGTTGATGTGACAGTGACAATGACATGTTGATTGATCTACCGATGATAGTGGAAGTGAAAATATCATTGGTAGTGACACTGAGTCTACACTTATATTTTAGGGAAGTTGGATGGGGTAAGGAAAGGGGGTTGTATCCTCCTTCCAGTTGGTGTCGAAGAACTCAGGGAGTCATAGTTTCCTCCAGGTTGGAGCCTATAAATCCAGGGGTCGTGGCCTCCTTCCGGTTGGTGCCGAAGAACTCGGGGAGTTGGAGCTTCCTTCAAGTTGGAGCCTGTAATTAGGACGTCATAGAGTCCTTTCGATTGGTTCCAGAGAATTTAGGGAGTTGGAGATTCCTTCAAGATGGTTCTTGTAAATCAGGGGGTTGGTGCCTCCTTCTAGTTGGTGTTGGAGAATTGGAAAGTTGGTTCTTCCTATGAATGTATTCTTTAAATATATAAGAAAACATTCTTTGGTTTTCTCCCATTTGGGTTTCCACGTAAATTATGGTGCACTATGTATCTACAGTTTTTTATTATGCACTGATGAATGATATTGTTTATGATGCAATGATATATTGAATGCATACGAGATAAATATTGAATATTGCTAATAAAGTCGAAGTTTATATATATTTTGGTTGAAAGTGGTAAAAATTTATCATGTTGATTCACCGCCCCTCTCAGTATTCCAACAATTGGTATCAAAGAATATCCTTCAAGAAAATAGTTTAACCACTGGAAGGTAGATCATGGATTCCACAGATAATGGAACGTCGGGATTCATGAAAAGCATAGTAAATGGAACACCAATATTTGATGGTCAGAATGGTCTGAGCTATGAGATATGGAGCAACAACATGAAATTATTCTTATAGGCATATACGTATGATGTTTGGCCCTCGGTTGTTACAGGATACACCGATTCAAAGAAACTGAAAACTGTAGCCAAGAAGGAATTGAAGAGAAACAAAAAAGTAGTAATGGATTTCATCTTGGAAGGATTACCGGATTAGGTGAAAGTCAAAGTGGGACAATGTTCAAGCCAAAGAACTTTGGGATAAATTAGAAAATTTCTTCTCAAAGGAATCTCCTCTAGAGCATGTTGATCATGATAAAGAAGATGAAGAAGATGTTGAGGTAGTATGGGAAGAAAGAAGCTCATCGGGACAAACAGATTCAGAAGAAGAATATTATGAAATAGAACTAATCATTTCTTTAAAAAACTTGGACAAAGAAATAAAGAAAAACAAGTCACTCAAGGAAGAATTGATAAAGATAAAGAAGGAGTCTCAAAATCCCAACTCTAAATAAGTCCAACATATGATTACAAACCTAAAAGTACAAATAGAATAATCCATAAGGATTGAAGAAGCATGCAATATTTAGTCAGAAGAAAATAAGTTTTTGGAAGCCGAAATAGTAGCACAAAGAAAGGAAGTAGAAAAGAGAGAAAATATTTTGACTAACCATTTGAAGGAAAGATCTAAGGACTCAAATGATCTTGTAGCATAATTTAGTAAAAAAGAAAGAAGACTTGAAAAATAAATTGTCTCTTTGAAGACCCAACTTGAAGAAGAAAAGAGAAAGGAAGTAGTAATGAAGATCTAGACGATGAAGAAAGAAGAGAAGTGTGAGAAGCTTGAATAAGAAGTTGTCACATTAAGAATTAAATTTGTCAAGATCAACAATAATATTGAAAAGAGAGAAATCTCCACATCACTAGTAAATAAATTTGAAGAGAAATGTTACTGGTTACTAGAAAGGAAGAATGAAGAGAAGGCCAAGAGTTACACATAAATCGTCAAAGGCCCCATCAAGGAAGAAGATCCCTCAAAGGAGAATTTTCTAGAAATGAAGAAGATTCAAATAGAAGATTACATAAGATATGGATATCAAAGAAGACCTTCCATTTTTAGGTATCAAAGAAGCTTCAATCGTTGTGAAGGAAATGATATAAGAGGTGATCATGATCAACCAATGAATGAATTCAGAAGGAATACATCAAGATCATTCATTCCAAGGAATCAAAGTTTCTCTTATGGTCATTTTTTTACTTGTACTAACTTTGGACATAAATTTGTGGATTGCAGAGCTTATGGAAGACATGTTCAAGCAAGAAAGGATTACGTGGCCCAACATAATATTGAATGATACAAGTGCCACAACTATGGACATATAGAACATGATTGTAGAATCATGATGGATACTTCCATGAAAGAGAACATTGATATCATATATAAGAAGGTTTGGAAAAGAAAACAAGAACAGGTGAAGGAAGAACAAATGAATGAAGAACACTCAAAAGTCATACTCTCAGGATTTGCAGCAGTACAAGATCAGGATACACCTATAGGAAAAAAGGAAGATGTCAAATACATGAAGGTTGGAGAAGAAATTAAAAACAAGAAGAACAAGTGAATGAAAACCAGGTCCCAAATATCGTACTCACAAGATTTGCAACACCATAAAATAATGATGAATCTATAGGAAAATATGAAGATGTTAGAATTCAAGAAAAGGATGAAGAGGAAGAAGTCAAAATTCAGCAAGAAGATTAAAAGAATGTCAGAATTCAGGAAGAAGAATATGTCTCCACATATGAAGAGGAAGATTACTCCGCATCAGAGAGGGTATTTTTTTGAGTCATCCAGCTTGGAGAATCCCAGTAAATATGAATATTTAATAGGGGGAGTCTAATCATCAACTCTATATATCCGAGAACTATCTTTTGAGCAATATGGAGTGTTTTCAGATTTTGGGAAAGCAGTTTCAGAATAATTTGATGGCAGAAGTGAATAATATATTATGATAGTTTGATTGTTTGAGGATCATCTTTCAGAACACATTTCCATATAGGTATCAACTGACAGTTACAAAATATCATTGGCACACTTTTTAGGAAGAGATTCATATAGAGGATTCCAGTCTTGTATTCAAACATGAACATATTCAATACATATTGTTGCACACATGTAGAGTCTGATTTTCATATTGAATAGACAACTTGAAAATAAACAAAGAATATGTTATGATTAGTTGTAGTAGATGGGTCAACATTGTGTGCAGTTGAGTAGCATAGTCTTGGACAATTTCATGACATATGGACAATATGGTTTTATGAGATATTTAGTAGAAATAACATATTACATGAATTAGAGAAGATGCACAACAGTGAATGAAAACATATTAACAATTGGAATCAATGGACAAGTGGAATTAGTTAGTAACAAGAAGGAAAGCAGTGAAAGACACAATAGAACAAGGAAAAGAAACTGCCAATAGAAGCTATATCGTCAGAAGGAAATTGTTGAATGATGTGGTCATTAATGTCTGAACGGTGAACTTGATGAGATATGAAGACAAGTAACCTTGAATTATTTTTATATATGCCAATGAATTACAACATGAAGCATCAATAGACAAAGAAGCACCAAAAGAGAGGAAATGAAGTATATACAATAAGCCCCATATTGATCTACATGATATCTTGCAAAGAAGTGAAGGGGAAATAAATCGTCAAAGAAAGATCAAAAGAGAAATATTAGAAGCATGAAGATAGGGGGAGACATACTAACACGGGGAGTTACCTTTTTCCCATGATGTCAAAGGGGGGGAGAGTGAAAGATCAGAAGAGAAATATTAGAAGCATGAAGATAGGGGGACCAACCCCAAGGGGAGATACCCTTTTTCATTAATGTCAAAGGGGGAGAGAAACATGAGGAGAGAAAGATCATGAGCATTGGCCACCTATGGAGTATTAGTGTTTCCATCAATTCCAAAGGAGGAGATTGTTGGATAGTTGGTTGTCATTGATTTCAACCCTCGTCAATCCTAGAAGAATCCCCAAAACAAGTATGAAAGAATCTAGAAGTGATGGGTGTATTTGGATAAGTCTCTAAAGTGGTCCCCTTATGGCATATCTTTAAGCACGACCCTCATGGGAAGAAACTTTGAATAATTATACAAGAAGTCCTAGAAATATGGCTAACTGGTTAAGTGGTTGAAAATCCCCAGAGTTTTGGTCATGAATCCCAAACTTGTTTGAAGAAAAATAGGATGAAGGGAAATACAAATGCATGCAACACACTCATAGGTGTATAGTCCTTGTCATGTCGTCTCTAATGATAGGAGGTATGCCACTTGGTTCCTCACGGTTGAGGAGTTATGGTATTTTGAAGGTGGAAGCCCTGAAGAATTGTTAAGAAGCCCCTGAACGATCACAACAAGAAGTTACAAGTCATTAATAAAATGGTAAAGTGTTTGTAACAAGAAAGTACATGTCATCCACAAAGTCAAGTAAATGAGGTACTTGAAAAAAGTATAAATACACATTAAGAACCTCTCATTTTCAGCATTCAATCTTGTGATCTCTTAGTGCACGTGTGGTACAAATTTCAAAGGGAAAATGAAGTGAAGAAGGTAAAAATTTCAAGGGAAGATGAAGTCTTGTGATGATGTGTTCTAAGGTATGTTTGTAAAAGGTCATCTTATCATTTTCACTATAACTATTTTTTGAGAATGATTCAGATCATGAAAATTAGAGGTTGTTGAGATGACATAGCAAGGCACTTTTTGTAAACATTTCAGCTTCTGGGTCGTTGTATTTTTAGAGATACATGTTGTGGAAGATAGTGTTTTTGACTAGTCCCGAAACAAATCTCAAACCGGTGTTCTAGGTAAAATAATCATAACTTATTCATAGAGAATCCAAATTATGTGCAACCAATTCCATTGGAAATAATTCAGTCTTTAGTATCTTGTGTGTTAGTTTCACAATCAGATATCAAATATTGAGCGGGTGGCATGTTGTACAAGTTCTCTCTCTAGAATAGGTTAGAATTCAGGAAGGTCTGCCACTTTTTCTATAACTTCTGTTCTAGGAATTTTCAGACCCTGAAATTTTTAAGACAAGGAGGAAAGAACTTAGAGTACCAGTGGTTAAAATTTAAGACATTGGCTCAAAAAAAATTCAGATATATGCTTTGTGGAAGTCAAAGTTCCCGAAGGGTCCTAAAATATGTTTCAAACAAGTCCTCTTGGAACTTTTTCTATAAATTCTTTTCTAGAACTTTCCAGACTGTGAAATTTTCAGAGGTATGAAACTACATATAGAAGTACCTCAGGTAGAAATTTCAGAATCATAAATTGAAATTTTAGCTCATGGTGAATCTTAGAAGTTTTCATATTTGAGGTACATTTTGACGCATGATTTGAGGCATATTTTTGGTACATGTATGAGGTACACCTTGGTGATGTTATGGTACATTTATTAGGAGCATATATTGGCTATATTGGTATCTTCGTATATTCACTATCTTTGCATATGCCATGGTGATGTTATCACATGCTTGAGTCGCTTCATTGATGATATCTTATGGTACATGATGTATGACATGATTGAGACATATCATGAGTGATATGGTATATGGTTGAGGCACATGTTATGGTGATGTTTTGGTTCATGAGTTGATGATAATATGGTACATTGATAGTGGCACTACTTGGTGATCTTGCTACATGGTATGGTACATGTTTTGGTTGATGTACATGGTTGATGTACTTGATATGGTACAAGTTTGATGTACATGATTGATGTACATGATTGATGTACATGGTTGATGCACATGGTATGGTACAGGTTCAGGTACATGGTTTGGTGATTTTTTGGCATCCATGAAAGTGGATCTGGTTACAGTTGGTTGATGATGTTGTATCAATGATAGAGATAGTGACATAGGTAGTGATAGGGACAATGACGGTTTGGATGATTGGTTGATCATCGGTGACAGGTTGATGTGACAATGGTAGTCACAGGTTGATGTGACAATGATAGTGGTAGTGACAATATCAGTGGTAGTGACAATGAGTTTACACTTATATTTCAAGGTGGTTGGATGGGGCAAGGAAAGGGGGTTGTAACCTCCTTTTGATTGGTGTTGAAGAACTTAGGGAGTTGTAGCTTTCGTCATGTTGGAGCCTATAAATTATGGGGTTGTAGCCTCATTCCAGTTGGTTTCTTAGAACTCAGGGAGTTGGAGCTTCCTTCACATTGGAGCTTGTAAATTAGGGGGTCATAGCCTTCTTCTAGTTGGTGCCAAAAAATTCAGGGAGTTGGAGCTTCCTTCATGTTGGTGCCTATAAATTAGGTGGTTGGTTCCTCCTTCCAGTTGGTGTTGGAGAATTGGGAAGTTGGTGCTTCCCATGAATGTATTCTTGATATATATATATAAAACATTCCATGGTTTTCTCCCATTTCGGTTTCCACGTAAATTCTATTGTATTGTGTATTTGTAGTTGTTTATTATGCACTGATAAATGATAATGTTTATGATGCAATGATATACTAAATGCATACGAGATAAATATTGAATATTTATGATAAATTTGAAGTTTATATATACTATGGTTGAAATTTGTAAAAAGTACTCATATTGATTCACCCTTTTCTCATTATTCCAACAAAAATATTCGTTCTATAATGATTATGGCATATTATGGCATATTTTAGGGTTCTATGAATGACATATAAAACTTAAAAGTAATGAATAAATACTAAATCCTTAATTTTAATATCTAATCATGACCTATGATAGTACCCATCCCTATTATTATTAATCATAAAAATTGAGTTCATATTCCTTTATATGCCAATGATGACTTCTACATGGACGATACCATGGTACAAGGAATCATGCATGGAATATTAACCATAAAACAATTTCTTAGGGACCTAGTCCTTAGTTTTTATTCGTGAGACCCATCCCGATTGGTCCCAATTTTCTAAAGCATGGTCATATTATTCTTGTAGGAAAAATATATATTTTACATGGCCCATTTATGGTTTAAGTCCAAGTGCATGGCCCATGAGAACCAAAAGTGATTCTTAAGGCCTATGTCCAGATGTCCAAATAGATAAGGCTTATGTCCAGATGTCCAAATAGATGGGAAAACGTAGAATGAACATAATTTACAAATGTTTATCAACCCAACCCAACTTTACCTTTTCATTTCATTATTGATTCAAGCTTATAAGAAAAATAATCTATTACCATAAATTCATTAATATTAAAACTTTATTTTTTTTTCCCAAACGATGGCTTGGTCCATGATACCCATCCTTGTTATTCCCAATACAGAAATGTGTGCCCATATTCCTCTTGGTCCATAATACCCATCCTTGTTATTCCCAATACAGAAATTTGTGCCCATATTCCTCTTGTAGGTGAAATATTTCATGTACATAGCTCACATCTTCATTTTAGAGACTTATGCATATCCTATGAATACTAAAACCAATGGTTACAACCTAAATCCCTAATTTTTGGAACTAAATAATGGTTTGGATAATAAGGCCCATCCTTATTTCATTCATTCCTAAAAATTATTCATATCTTCACTCGTATGAAAAAATTTCCTTCCACATGAAAATAAATTTATCATGGTTAACGCCCCATACATGACCTATGGGTCATAAGAGCAACCATTATGTTCTAAAACCATTTTATTTTTATCCATATAATGGATTGGGAAATTAGACCCATTCTTCTTATGCTCAATCATGAGAAACGTGCCTATATTTGTCATATAGGACAAATATTACTTATATAAGACACATGTTATGGTTTTGAACCATATGCATGACCTATGAGCCGTAAAACCAATGGAAAAAGCCTAAATCCATGGGTTTCAACCTTAAGCAATAAATTTCACCATAACACCTATGCCTATTATGCCAATTTATTAAAAAAAATTAACAATCCTCTTGTATGCCAAATATTACTTCTATGGTATGTGTGATGTTGTCTAGAGCCTTGTGATTGGTATATGAGACCAAGAAATAATGGATGGGGTATAAATATTTATATTTTAAGTCTAAACCATGGCATGAGACATGATTCATATCCCTAAGGTTCCCAATGATAAAAATCATGCTCATATTCTTCTCGTTGTACAAATTCCTTTAATATGGCGTGTGATGTAGTTTTGGGACATTGTGTATGGTTTATGATCCCTAAAATTAATGGATAAATTTCTCTGAAAAAAAAAGAAAAAATGATATTTCATATATTGGATTGTGGAAGCCCCTTGATGCTTAAATTTCAATTTTTTTTTTCTTTTTTTTCTTTTTTATCTCAAACCATTGCTTGGACCATAATAACTATCCTTAATTTCTAATACTCAAAATAATGCACATTTATTTTTATAGGATAAATATTCCTTATGTAGGGCCCGTTTCACTATTTATCCTCATGTATGGCCTATAGGCCCTTAAAGTAATGGTAACAGGACAAATACCTAGTTTTTAGACCCAAGCCATGCAATAGATCATGTGTGTTATCCATACTATGGATAATCATTAAAATTATGCCAATATCGCTCTCATAGGCCAAATATTGCTTATGGAGGTAATATATCATGGCATGGAACCCCATGCATGTCCTACATGTCATGAAAGCACTGGTTAGGGACCACATTGCTATTTTGATCCTTAAACCACAATCTTATCATATAAGAGACATTCCTATTATGAATACTTTTTAGAAATGTAGCTATATTCATCTCATATACTAAATATTACTTTAAGAGGGATTGTGTTATGGTCCAAGGACCTATGTGTTCGGGAACTAGGTAATTGCATAAGTGAATAACAATGGATTCCAAGGGAGAGAGGTGGTGTCAAAATACACCATTATAACATTGTTGCTTGAGTGAGCATAACTCAACATATGGAATGATAATTTGAGATGATTTTTGATGGGTTGATCCATATGATCATTTATATATAGCTAAAAATGTAACTAATTCTCATAAAATGACAAAGACTTAGTAAACTTTGATCACCTTAGGTGCACTCAAGAATGTTCTAAAGATCCACATTTTATGCTTTCACATGTGCACCAATGGTTTAATTGGGACCACTTTTAGTAAGTTTTTCCAACTATTTGACCACCCAACCAACCACCCATTCAACAACTTTGACTGTGTAACATCCAATACCAATGAACACTTTTTATACATTGACTTATTCTTTGAGGACACTTGTGAGCAAGTGATCCGTTTAAATTATGGTACATTATGTTTATGTTTTGATTATGAGCTATGTTGTTATGAGTATTGAGATTTATATGTTATTTTCTAGATGTATATATATTGATAGGTATGATGGTAAGGTTTCCTGAGTGTGCAGAAAACATGATAGGTTGAAGATGCTAATGGAATTAACCGATTTCCTTAGACTCTGGATTGAGTCAGGGAGTGGAATTTTATTTTGGTTTGAGTACTTTATTTATACACATATATTATTGATGATGATGTTAGTGTGGATTTCATGTATATGGATTATTGACACTATCTTTGTCAGTGGATGCAGGCATGGTGACACTTGCTAATCTGACTCACATGTGGAGTAAATGGGTCACACACAGAAACCAAATAGATGAGGGAGAGGTGTGACAACGTCTCTGTCATAGCCTACTAGCACTCCCGTCGTGACCTAAACTAAGGTTAACGATTACCTTGTTCTAAGAGGTTCATGATGCCGTGAGGGAAGATTGAGACATTTGCTCACGAGGATTACTAAGGGGAATGCAATAAGGCAGATACCTTATTCCTCAACAAGCCCTTAGTCTCTCACAAGATCGACTAGTGGAGTGTTGACTCCAAGTGTCTGAAAAAATTCCAAACTAGTCAATAGCGAGTGGCACCCTTGGAGCACGAATGTACGTCTTGAAGGGAACATCGCATAAACAAAATGGTGAGTCAATAAAAATCTAGAAGGCCTAGAAAATAAAATAAAAATGCTTAGAATTTGTTAAAAAAGAGCATACAATTATTTATTAAATTATAAACTAGAAAACTAACAAAGAGTCCATGTCTAAGTTGATTGAATAAATAAAACATAAAAAGGGTTAAAGGAAGTTAGACTTAATAAACATTAGAAAAAGGAAAATAAGAATCAAATTTGGGCATGTGCACAATGTGTGCATAAAAATAATAAAAAAGAATTTTAATTAAAAGAAAATAAATTCATGAGAGAATAGGTGGTGAACATAGAGTTAGTATCCTAAGTCATTCAACCAATAAATCCTAACTAAAAGAAGACTCCTAATCAAACTAAAACTGAAATTTAGTTAGGGGAGACAATAAAGGAGGGATTGGGGAACTAAGAGACAACTAGGAGAAAAAATAGGAACAAATTGGAGAAGTGTGAGGGAAAATGTTTAATTAATTAAAATAAAAAGGGATTTAACATGCGCAACTAGGGGAGAGCATGACATGTGTTGTGGGTGAATAATCCTTAATTTAATTATTTAAAATTGTTTAATTGTACATGGGAGGACATGTGTCAATGCAACTTTTCCTATAAACGAAATGATGAGGAAGAGAGAATGGACCCTATTGTTGGATGAATGTTATGTTGCTGAAAGTTTTACTAACTCTCCTTGCAAGAGAAATTTTGTGCTATTGAGTTTTAGTTTTTTGTGTGTGGCCCCTTTGAGGCTCATGGGGTTAAGGGGGAAGAAGAGTATCCCTAGCATTGGCTAGGAGGTACCGGTGTAGTCCTTCGATTAGCAGGTGAACAAAAGGAGAAAAAACGTGCACAAGCTTCCAATTTAAAAACTACCTTTAGAAAATCAACATTCCAGTAAAGGTATTTGTTAAATAAATCTCATTGTATAAGAATAATTAAATTGTGAAAATTTCGTATGGAAAGAATTGTATTACTTTTATATATGTATAGGTGAATTGTATATAATATTTAAATTATGAAACGATACTCCTTGCATAGTGATAATATTTAGTTTTGTGTTAAATCGATATTTTAAATTAATGTGTAATATTCACAAAATAATTAACGAAGCATTCATAAAGTTTAATTTTAATTTATTGGTTTATTTCCTTATGATTTTAATGTATAAATTTAAATTGATCGCTTGATTTTGAATGAAACAATCATGCTACCAAGTACAAAATTATTCATCTTATTTATAACAAAATGGAAGTCATTCTATAGATTGTAATTTAGATTTAACTTTAGGATTCAGAAGGCGATTTCCTGTGGATGTTTTATATGTATTTTATTATTTATGCTAATACCACCCTCCAAGCCATTCCACTTGTCCTCGTAGGTAGGCCTCATCATAACGTAGACAACGATTGACACTCCTTTATTAATAACATAACTAAATCAATGGCTGATTGTAGGGGTAATCATAGTGGAGATTGGTCACTATCTCTTTCTTATTTTATGATTATCGTAACCTTTAAAAAAAAATTATGCTTCTTCATCGCATTCACCTACCTTATGTTGTGTACGGAGGGGTGTTACAGACTGCTCCATAGTGACACTTACTAAATTTACAAAATCTAGAGTTGGTAAGATCCTACTATTCCTATTTCCCCATATAACAAGGGCAGCGTGGCTGCGTGTACTGCCTCCCCACGCTGCCCGCTGCACCGGGATTTGAATTCCAGACAATGAACTCTCGCATATGTTTATTCAATGGCCATGTGATGGTATCGCTCACATAGGTGTGACTGACAACGTCGATCATAGTGCCGTAACCGTACCGTCCTGTGTTGTTTTGATGTGCCCTGTCTGTCATGAAAACTATATAAAATTATTAAATATAAATATAAAATATAAATTTAACTTACCTTTACCCAGTTTGTAATGTTATTGAGTTAATTTTGATCTCGAAATACGTGAAGGCTGCAATAACACTATAAAGTTATGAGCCAATGAAATGTAAGAAAATTCAGTTTTTTTACATATTAAAAAATAAAATTTTGAATTTGTTATGTTACACATTAAGTTTTTGACAAAATTTTTAAAGTCAACTCAAATTAATAGAATAGTCAAAGCAAACTCATCACTATGTATACTGCCTGGGAGGCAGTACAATAACAACTATCAAAATATTTAGGAGATGGAATTATATCTATACACCTCTAGTAATTACATATTCTAGAAATCCATTCATAACCCAAAGTTTCACATATTTAGTGTCCATCAATGGATTCATTAAGATATCAACAATATGATCATATGTCTTGCAATAAACAAGAGACACAGATTTCTCAGATACTAACCATCTTAAGTAATGAAATAAACAAGAGACACAGATTTCTCAGATACTAACCATCTTAAGTAATGAGCATGAAGCTCCACATGCTTCATTTTACTATGAACTATAGGATTATCATCTCCTTTTATCACACTTTAATTATGTTAATACACTAAATTCAACTTCCTAAAAGAAAATTTGAGATCACCCATCAAGTTGCAAATCCACACTGCCTCTATGCCAACATTTAGTGCACCTATATATTAAGGTTGTGTGGTCCATAAATAAATAGCCTTTGAATTGTTACAAGACCATACTACGGGACTAGATCATATATGAAACACATAACTTGAAATTGAGTTCTTGTCATTTCCATCCCCACCCCAATTAGAATCGATATAAACAACCAACTAATTCACGTTCTTGTTGTAATGATATATACCGCACTGATATGTACCCTTGATATAGAAAGCAATCCTCTTTGCAACATTTAAGTGGCTCTCTTTTTTATAGGACCTATGCCATGGTATAGGGCCTTGTACACAACATGTACTCCCTAAAACTAATGGTTGGAGTGTAAATACCTAATTATAGTCCTCAAAACATGGCATGGAACATGGTACACATAACTACTATATGCAATTATTGAAATAATTCTTTAATTCCTATTATAGATAAAATAATCCTTTTACAAGGAATTTACTATGGTTTGGGGCCATGTGTGTGGTCTATTATCCATAAAATTATTGGTTAGGGTCTAAATCCTTGGTATACCCAAATAATTTTAGAACATGAGATCAATCACTACTACATCCAATACTCTAAATTATTCCCGTATTTTTCTGAAAGGAAAAATATTCCTTCTATAGTGACTATGGCATATTTTAGGGCCCTATGAATGACATATGGGACTTAAAAGTAATGTATAGGTACTAAATACTTAGTTTTAATATATAATCATGATCTGTGATAGTACCCATCCCTATTATTATCAATCATAAAAATTGAGTTCATATTCCTTTATATGCCAATGATGCCTTCAACATCACTAGTACATTGGACCCATTTTTTGACAATTTACTGACACATGTTCATCGCCACAACGTCACAAGTACGATGAAGGAAACAATCATTTTTTCATCATGTCACCTTTGTCGCAAATATGGAATTCAAGAGTGTGTCACAATACCGATGAACAAAATCATGGTAAGAGCGACTAACGTGCCCCAATCAGTTCGTCCCAAATTCATCACGTTGTCGTTGGACGATCGATGAATTTCCATTGTAAGAGCAATCGATTATCGTCGAATTTTCTTTGGTAGTTCATCACAATCACATCAAATTTCCATCGCTAGTATGTCAAAAGATCGACATCTGACCATCGTACGAGAGACTAATTAGCGACGAATGTTTCGTGGTACTTCGTCTCCAGGACGTCGGTCTAGTGATGAACCAATGACAAACCTTCGACGCATATTTTACAGTATATCATCACATTTTTGTCATAGGATCGACAATTTACCGATGAAAAAGGTTGTATGTCTGAGGTTTTTTTCTAAGGAGGAAGAAGACATGCTTGTCGAACCATCAAATAACTGGGTCGTCGATGGTCTGACGAATTTCTATAATTTATAAAAAAAGTATGTACGTCTGACGGAAGGCCTATAGGATCATTGATATGATAATCTATTCTCAGCACTAAAGGTTCCCTATTTGGAGGATTGTTTCCAACATACTATACACTGCATATGAAGCCTAAATGCTTTATTGACACTAGTAATGATGAGTCATAAATGCAGTCATAAAGGAGAAGGTTATACTATCCCAAAAGAATTAGAAAATGGTAGTAATGTTTCCATAATTGATGATGAATCACAAAGTGATTTCTCTTCTCTGCCAAAGGAACAACCTTGTGGTGGAAATGATGAAGAATCAGCTGATCTAGAGGCGAAACTATGCTCATAATTTGGAAATACCACCCTTGCTCAGAAAGGAGACATTTCTACTGCTCTTGATTGTAAAGAAACTAGGCTCACTTCCATTCAAATCCCAAACTCAGATACTGCTAAATAAAAGGATAATAATGACTATCATGTTGAATGTAAGACGTCTTTTCATGTCCCAACAGACCACCATGACAACCAAGAGGATGTGGGATTTTCTAGATGCCTTGATCTTGTTTATCAATCCCCGCCCCTTGGAAATGGCACTATTCCTTATATCTATGCTAACCATATTTCTACATTTTCTATCGCACGTTTGATAGAATTTTTCTTTCACTCTACCATCACGTGGTGGTACTCTAATGATTGTACATGACCCTTTTCCTCAATGAATGATTAAACTAATAGGTGATTGAGTTCCATGGACACTTTTCACTTGATTTTGTTGGATTAAATAACATAAGGTACCAATTCTAAGAAATTCCCATGCACATCTAAAAAATCAGAACATAAACTAAAATCATCATCTAGGAGGTCCTTACATTGGTGGATTCAGTATTTTCCCTTTTGGAGGGTAAAAAAAATGAATACCCAATGCCATATGGCTTGGGCCTTGCCATTGTTTGTGCATTTAATAGACCAAGAAATGTTATATGGCTTGAGCCTTTACAAAATACTAAGACAAGAGTGTGGATGATACCATATTGAAAGGGATTGTTGGAGTGTTTGAGCCAAATTTCATTTTAATTGCCATTTGTGTAATTCAATTGTGGTTCAGATATGGTGTTTGGAAAATCAGTTTGTGTTTCTTTCTATGTACTCCAAGTTTATGAATTTGTGGTCAAAATTTTGTAGGTGTTTGTCTCCTTGTGACAACTGAGCTATTAAAGGTCACTTTTTTCATTGCATCTCGACATATTTATAGTGTCCAGATCTAAATTTCAATGTCCCAACAATAAAAATTGGCTAGTTATCCACCTCTATGTGAAATAAATGGTTTTAATGAGTGAAAGAGGACATTCCTTCTTTTTGCACATGTTTTTCTGCAGTTAAGTTATACAAATGTTGATTTCCTATCATTCATGCAATAGTATTTTCACGCACACAGTGCCCTCCTTTGTACCATCAAGGAAACAAGGCACTTTTGTCTCCTTTGCACCATCAAGTAAACAATGAAATTTGGTCTCCTTTGCACTATCAAACTTTGATGTGAATCTATTATGTGCTCCTTTGCACCATCAAGGAAACAAGGAACTTTTGTCTCCTTTTCATTATCAAACTTTGATGTGAATCTCTTATATTCTCCAATACAAATATGTTATGTACCAATATCATGCTCCTCAAGATGTGGTACCAAGTGGCCTCAATTCACACCGCTCATCTCTAATATTGAATCTTGAAAGGCTCTTCATTAAGATTTTAGCGGAGTGGTAGGATCCATTAGTATATATATATATATTCTCTTAGCCTTTAAATTGCAATGGAGTTCATTCAATAAGGAATTAAGCATATATCACCAAAATAAACAAGATCATAGATTTAATGGCTAATAAATCATAGTTTCATGTGTAAACCATAAAAACAAATAATAACAACATTCACATCATACGAACAAGATTAAATATCAAAACCAACCATATTTTCATAAGTGAAAAAATACATAAAAAGACATTCACATAAGTTGCAATCGAAATTTGCTTTGAATAAATTTTCATATCTTCCTCTAGAGGAATTTTCACCTAGCAATAGATAGGATTGCATCTTATAAATCCATATCCACGATGAAGGTCATGATGTGACAAAGGCATATCTTATAACCCAATTATCAAACAATTGTTGGACATTATGAAACTATCCTAGGAAAATAGGTTATTTTAAACCTAAGAATCCATGACTCATCCAAGAAAAAAAACCCTTTTGGCTCAACAAAATCAAAGAGCACAGACTTGATCAATCCACAAGTAGATATTCTTGATGTGTTGTATTTTCTCCCTTTGAGAAAAAATTTCCCAAGGTTAGTTTCCTCTTTGATTCTATGGATATTAGGCTAATCCAAGTCCAATGACTATATGATGGCCCAATTTGGGTTCCCAAGTTTATAGGTGATGGATTTGTGTCCGTAGAGGACTAAATCCAAGCCTTTCTTGATGCTTACTCCCTTGTAGGGGTTGAACACGAGGATGTAGTGGTTAGATTGCTTGTTCGAATCTTTGAGGGGGATGAAACTTCATGGTTTTGCATTCTCCCCAATGACTGTATAGTAAAGAAAGATATTACAACAACTAATGGAAATATTCCAAAGTGTTGAAGGCACATCTATGTTACTTAAGTATTCTATGACTATTTTACTTCATGAGGGAGAACCAATTTAAAACAATAGTGCATCTCAACATTACAAAGTATTACCCAAGATTCTAGGCCACAATGAACAACCTTGTGGTGGTAATGATGAAGAATCGACTGATCTAGAGGAGAAACTATGCTTAGAATTTGGAAATACCACCCCTTCTCACAAAGGAGACATGTCTACTCCTCTTGATTGTAAGGAACCTAGGATCACTTCCAGTTAACTGCCAGACTCTGTTGTTGTTAAAGAACATGATGATAATGACTATAATGTTGAATGTGAGATGTATTTTGTCCCATAATACCACCATGACATCCAAGAGGATGTGGGATTTTATAGCATGGATGATCATATGCTTGAAGATGGTGAAATCAATGAGGAGAGGCCAAAGTTGGAGGTAATGCACATTTTTTATTCTAATGGAGAACTTGTACCCACAATAGGTAGTCTTAGCGATTTATTCTTTTTCAATTCAAGGAGATGCCCTTTCTTCCTATCCTTTTAAGAAGATCCTCATTACTACGAAGATGATAAAATACAATATGATAGTGTTACTACTGCAGATACAGAAGAAAAATGCCTGACCAATCCTGATACACACCTAGATCTGGACTCATTTTGGAGGAAAAATAAAGTCATATCGCATGTAATGTTCCTTCATGGACCACCAGTTCATAATGATGACTACTGAAGGAGGTGGGATGATCCTGAAGGGCATGATCACAATTATGATGCCATAAATACTATTTTTTAAGGGCCCACTGAGTATGACATAGCTGCGAAAAATTTATTGTATGAGCCTGTGCATTTTTTTGATGAGACCATTGGTCTGCCACCGGGAAAAGGAAAGCACAAGTCTTATTTTATAAATTTTGGAGACCCTCCAGTGTGTGATACTAAGATAAATAGTTAATATGGTAATATTGCGGCTAACCTAGAAAATGGACAGAAATGTGGCGATCATTTGCATGACAATTGGAGAAAGAATTTTTAACTTAGGTTCGAGACCCATGTTTGGGAGGAACTCATTGATGATGTACCAGATCATGATTATGTTTTTGTCTTTATGGATGAAGTATTTTTCCCGGAAGTTGTTAATTTTAATAACTTGAGTTACAAATAAATCTAGCGATCAAGGAGATGCTTTGTACCTAGAATATGAGCATGAAATCCCTTCAAAATCAGTTGTCTAGACAGGGGAAAAGAATCATTATAACAAAACCATGGAATTATTTGGGATAGAGGTACTACATGAATATTATAGTAGTGATATGCCTTGTTTTTCCAAATATTTTGAACCCTAAGAGGACCCAAAGGGCAGTAACAATGGTGATATTCATAATCCATAGCCACTGTCAGAGTTGGAGTGAACTAAACATGTTTTCTACAACATGGGATTTGAATATTTCCCTATACATAGCGAAGAAGAACTAAGAGGGGTCTTGGGAAAAAATGGTGATTTTTTCTTTTGGAATACAAGGAAGATGAGTCTTCAACCATCTTTTAATGACAGATGGGAAAATTCTGGTTGTTTTTTGTTGGAGGCATGAGACCAAAATTCTGAAAATGATGTATTGTTGAAATAAATCGAGAGTAACTTGCTTGCAGAAATACCTCTTAGTGAAATTCTAGATATCAGCAAAATGCTTACCAAGTCCAAAAAATTGAATTATTAACACTGCAGATGAAGGTGTTGAGCCTATGTTCCTCTAGTAGACATATTTTCATGCATAGAGAGCACTTCCATTGAAGAAAAATAGAGTATGATTCATGATGTTTTTTGACCCATCATGCAAATAGAGTGAAGGATTCATTGGAAATCCTATTATTATTTGAGAAGATTCACACTTACTGATGATTATTTAGTTATATTAGGATGGCCCATAACTAGGTAGAAGAAAGATGCTCATTTTTAACTAATAGGAAACAATGTTTAGACTATGCAAGTCTAGTATATAGTGTTTTCCCTCTAGTTGTAAGTGTATAGATGAAAAAATGGGAAATAGATAAGAGTTTCCATGAGGTGACCTTCTTATATAGGTTACATAAGACAACTTGGAAAATTAATTCATTTTGGGGAGAATGAAAACCCAAGTGGGTTGAACGTTCCTTGGTTCATGAGGTGCAATTTTCTATGAAGAGCGTGTTAGGAAAGAGTGCCGAATTTTGAGGTTTCAACACAACTGACGAAGAAATAAGACCATTTACAGTGGCACAAACATCAATCACAAGGAATTAGATAAAATTCCTTGAGCATCATTCAAGGAGTTGGTTGTAACTGCCTAATAATTAAGTGCGTAGCATGAGGGCTAGATGCCTACTTTTCCTTGGAGGTGGTGGTAAGACAACCCATTTTAAGGAAAATGGTTTGTACACCTCTCTGATTTAAATTGGAGGCTATAAGACTCTAAGTCAATCAATAGGATTCATTCAATAGGTTGGACGTCAAAGGAGTTATTTACTCAGAAGATAGATTAAAGAATCTTGGGGTTTTCTAATCTTGAATAGTGCAACTTGAGGAGGTATACCTTGGAGAGTCAAGACTAGGAAAGAATTGACAAGTGATTAGGGCATGGTAGGACTATTTTGAGAGTACTATTGAAGAAAAATATGTATAGGAAGCAGACCTATGGGTTCTTCAAAGTTTTTTTGCTACAAGTAGGGTTGAACTAAAGAAAAAGAACCTTAGTTGATTTATACTTAAACAAAATAAACCATAGGAAATGTCCAAACTCCTATGTGTACTCTTTTTGTTGTAACATTCTTCATCAATAAATTTTATGAACCCACCTTGAGTGTCACCATAACAATTCAATGTTGTGGTTCCTTTATGTGGGATATTATCGTTCCTTGTAATGTTTACTTGGATAAGTGTTATAGCAAGATTTTCCTCACCCTATGCAATCTTGCACAGAGGGCCTTATTCCATTTCCCTATGAAGACTTATCTTCCCTGTTGATAAAATCTAGAGACAAATTAATATTTTTCCACTTGTACGCATCTTGCACACTATACAACATGCATATACGTAGGCTGCTCCACTACAGCCCGCGTACACCGAAGTTCACATTTTGCGCCCTCAACAACTAAAAATTTGGAACCTAATTAAAAAATATAATCTACTGTAAATGAATAGGAAGGGAAGTAGATTTACCTAATCCAGACGGTTCGTGATTTCGTTACCTGATGCTCCCACAATCGTCGTTTGAATCTTGGAGGTATTTTGGTCCAATTTACATTATTTGGGTAAAAAATCAAAATGATATAGTAATTTTTGGTTTTGTTACTATTTAAAAACTATTTTTACCCACTTTCTATAGTTTTAAGCCATTTTTTCACCTAATGGACTAATACAAGGGTGGATTGAGTTGGTTTTTGTAGTTTTTACCAGGGATTCTTGTGGATTTCAATGTTATGTTGGTCATTCGTCACCACGGGTAGGTATTTTCACTACCCAACATGTAGGATAGATATCCACTCCATCATGCACTTTCGCATTATCCTATATATGTCACTTGTTATGCCTTAAGTACGAACCCATTTGTTGCGACACATAACCTTCCATCTACTATAAGTAGTGTCGTTATCAAGTGGTAGAAACTTACCAAACATGTTCCCTAGTTAGATCCTTTTTTGCATTTGGTTCCCATGCCGATATTTTCCACTTAGGACCAGGAGTCCCTTATAGCTAATACATGAATTTATGTTGAGCCTCATTTCTCACTCATAAACATGCTTCTTCACACCCCGACGACTTCCGAACGAGTTTAATTTAAGCCATTTTCCAACTTGTATTTAAAAAGAGAAAATATTGCTGAGTGATTTGTCCCTTCCACACTCATTAAATTGAACTTGAAAGGTCGTGAGTCTTAGTTAATCTCTTTTCTGACTTGTTTTCAAAAAGAAAAAATATTGTCGAGTGAACTTGTCTCTTTCACACTCGTAAATTGGATTTGAAAAGGCGTCTATTTGGCACAAGTTTATCCCTTTTTCACACCAAGTAGACTAAAAGACATAAAAAAGGACATTTTTTGGCGTCAATTTGTGATTGCATCTCATGCCCTTTCTTGCAGTATTGAGCCTATAGCCAGTTCTCGCTTTGTGTTATAAACCGTTTGCCTCAACAGTTTTTGCATCCTCAACCAAGAAGAGCCTTGTTTATATCCTTCGCAATTTGACACCCTATACCTAGGAGGGAACATTCCCCCGAGTGTCGATATTCCGCATGCATTTCCCTGCATTGAGCATAGGTATGTTCCACTGCTGGAACTAGTTTTTCTTACTTGCAACACTCGTTTCCTCCTTTGTATCATAACATTCATTTTTCTATGAAAAAACAAAAAAAGACGGGCGAGAAGGGAGTATTATCTTATATTGGAAGCAGTTGTGTCGCCTTTGAACAAAGAACAAAGTTATTGAGTCCATTCATCATCATAATTTTGGGATTAGCATGGCCTTAGGAGGCTGAGCTCGTTACATAGTCTTCTCTACCGACTGGTTACTCTTCCAATCCCTATAGAGAATTTTATTGATGCCTCCTGCATCTTTTGGTTTCATCATTGGGTCTATGCTGCCGAAATCCTCCATATGTCTCATGATCTTGTTCAAAGGAATTCTATCAACCTGTGTTAGCCACTCCTCATAACTCTTGACTTTGCATGTCGGTTATACCCTCAGTTTGTCTCAGAGTCACATGATATTGTAGTCCTATCATGCACCCTGGCCCTAATTTCATCATTGGTAGGTAACCTTGAACCCAAAAGTTGACATTTCATCATTGGTCATTGACTGGGTGGTTTCCCTTGTGTTTGACGACAAGAAATATATTCACACATTGGGATTTGTTCAGTGTCTTGGATTCCATTAGCCTTATTGGTGGTTTCCTCTCCTTTGTCAACAATTTTCATCATTGGGTGTTATTCGGAGGGTCTTTTTCATGTACCGCTTACACTTGGCACATGCAAAAGACGCACATGGTCGTTGGTTCGTGAACATTTTCTTCATCCGATTTCCACCAAATCATGAAGCTCTTTGTTTGTACCTCGTGCTGACTGATGAGAGATTCCTTAATGCTATCCTTTCAACAGGTCTCTTTCCATTGACTTTAGCTCATTTATTCTGGAAACGAGACCTAGAGTCTTATGAGTACCTTGAGGCTTGTAGTCATCAGTGGCATGATCTCTAGCCATCGACAGTTGGGAATACATCAATGTCTCTTGATTGATGGATTCTTCAGGTGTTCAACACCAGATCCTTTATTCACACTTGTAATAATGTACTCGGTGCCTTGATACCTACTTTCATTATTGGTAGGTTGTCTCACGTTTGTTAATGGTATACCTAAATGAACGGTAATCAAACGATGTCTCATTGTGTTCGACCTCAACTCTTTTATTTACATGATGTAGACTTGCACTCTTGGTGGATTGTGTAGAATACTTGAAGACATCACTATGTGGTCGCAACTTTCCTGAGTTATTTCTTAATTTTCAGTGAACCAATACCTATATGATTTCAGTGATCTTGGGAGATCAGATTGTACTCCATGGTATACAAATATCTTCATATTGGTTTTGAGACTGGTTCTACTGGGCCTTGTTCATGACTATGACAACTTGTGGCATGTAACTGCATTTGTATTTTCTTATTCATGGCCACAAACACTTGTTTGGTATAATTTTCACATGGATCTGTAGTGTAATTTTATTGGTAGCCATGTATGCAAAGTTAGTACAAAATGTAATGAGAAACAAGTTCATCCAGCTGGTCCCCTACCACTCCACTTCTGGGTTATTTATAATGTATTTCGACCATCACAGAAACTCCTCTGACCTCACACATTAGGGGGCATATTTATAGCAAGATTTTCCTCACCCTATGCAATCTTGCACAGAGGGCCTTATTCCATTTCCCTATGCAGACTTATCTTCCTTGTTGATAAAATTGAGAGACAAAAATTAATATTTTTCCACTTGTATGCATCTTTCACACTATACAACATGCGTATACGTAGGCTGCTCCACTACAAACTGCGTACATCGAGATTTGTGCCAGAAAATGAAAATTAAATGTCGGGTTTCCATGTCATGACAGGAAATCTATAATCCTTGGCCTTCCATATACTAGAAATGTTCTGACTCGTCCCTTCAGTTCCATTCTGAAGGCTATAAATGGTCCAATTCCAAGCTATGGAAAGAGAGAAATAATTCAACTTTGAGAGAAACATTACTCTTAATAAATTATTACTTCATATTGAGTCTGCATCCTTTTGTCCTTTAAGTCTAAACACAGTGTTCAGTCCCCAAGCTCTTCCCTTATTAACGGAGAACCCCATTGTCTCCCTTATATGAGCTTGCCTTTGGTGGAGGATTGAAGTGGTGGAGGCCTAGCTAGAAGGAACTTAGTTTCTCGGTTCTGAACCGTGCCAACACAGAAGTCTGTAATGTTTTCACTTATGCTGATCATTTATTAATAGAAATACTCCTTTCTCGTTCAATTGATATCTTGCGAATTTATGAGTTATTATCTATGGGCATATTTGTCATGTATATTAATGGATTATGCTATCTAATGTGCTAACCTTTTATATTATCACCATATGCTTGCTCTGCTTGTTTGTTGAGAACTTGTTGCAGGTATAAAGATTTGGGTCAAAGTGCTCAACGGTGGACATCATCGAACATCTGAATAAGGTAGGGCTCTTTATTATCTCGCTTGCACATTGGTTTATATAGCATGTTTTTGGGATAGAGTTGATTTCTGCAGTCATATCCGTCTGTTGTGGTTTACCCTATCCATAGAGAGTTTTTCCCTTGTAACAATAAGGTAGTGTTTCATGCCTTAAAGTGCTCAAAGTGAAAAATTAGGTGGAAATATCTATGGTCACGAAAGTTGGTATTGGAGAACAACTCTTCTAAAGGAAAGTTGGAATGTCAAATTGTTGATTGCTTCACAATTTGTGCATGTTTCTTGAATGTTCTCCTCCTGCAAGGGAGCACATTGGTGATTGATAGTTCCAATGATTTTTTTAAGCCCATTTTTCGTTGGATTTATTAAAATGATCACTATGCTAAGAATTACCCATTAGAGAAAAAAATGAATGTTGTGGAAAAAGAGTATCGACCTTCGTTTGGTGCATTGATAGTATTAAGTGATATTGGTATAACTTGGAGAAATAGGCAATACATGAGTTTACTATCTTATATATGGGTTCATGTTGTACAAAGGTGTTGTAGATAGCAACCAAGATAATAGAACTAGTTCTACTAGGTCATCCAACAAAGGCATGGTGAATAAATCAAACATGATAGAAATAGACTTGTTGATGTAATGATCAACTTGAGAATGTAACTAACAATGTAACTATGTAATGACACAAGCGAAGTAAATGATTTGTAAATTGTCATAAATGCATTATGGATTGTGGAGGTGATCTCCCTTCAAACTTGCATTTGTCAAAGACAATAATAGGTTAAATGAATGAATAATAACTTAACATCAATGCAGTTGCATTTGAAAAAGAGAATTAAACGTTGTATGCTTGAGTAATAATTAAACATGTATGACATCTAGAAATACTAAAGGGGATACCTCATGAATGAGCTCCTCTTGGTTTCAAGAATAATTTCTTCTCTATTGAACATGACCAACCACGTGAAAGTGGAAGCTCATTTGGCCCGACCCTTCCCCCCCTCCCCCCTCGCATCACTCTCAATTCCACATACCCAATCATGCATAACAAGTAGCAAAACAAGAATTAAAGGTAAATGAAAGAAATAAGGTACATGCATACAAAACATATAAGGTCCGTGCACAAGTAGCAAAACAAAAAAAAATGTAAAATTAATAATTTATGTTAACAAAATTTGCATAGTTATATGTATAATATGAATAAAGTATGTGGTAGTTACAATTCAAGATTTTAATGTCCAATAATTGTTATCGCAAAATTTGTAGTTTAGGTCATAGGCTAAAGGATAGAGATCAAACTAGCGTAACAAGAACCTTCCCCACCCAATGTCACCTCGATGGGGAGGTTCTTTCTGTTTAGGGAGGTTAGCCTAGGGGAGACGTCCCCGACAACCTGGGGTTTGAAGAGGCAGAAAGAATAAGGTCAATTTTTAGAGCTCCCTCCTCACAAGTTACGACCAAAGTAAGATGGTTCGACTAATCATCCAATAAATGAAGTGTATGCCCTATTGAAAACACCTGCCCAGAACAAGACAACAACAACACAATATATATGCAGGCTATGACTCAAAGGGTTAGTACTTCATTGACTATCTGATATTATTAATAAGCAATGTACTACAATAGATGTAAAATGAATTCAACGTTTTGTCAATTAGCTATGAAAAACCATCAATTCATCAATATCTAAGGAGATGACTAAGCCAAAAATATGTCCAATCAACAATTTACTCAATAAATGCTTCAAATCATCATTTAATTGCTTATATTACACTTTTGTTGTGTCAAGATGAGATATTCAACTGTGACATCAGCCCTAAATTAGGTTAGTTAGGTTAGTTAGGGTTTCAAAATTTAGTTTTGAAAGTAGTTTTTGTACACTATGACTTCAACGTTGGAGGTCAAATATCATTGCCTTAGGGTATATGGATTCAAATAAGAAAAGGGCACAAGATTTTGGAAGGATGATGACTTATAGACTAGAAGGTAGGGTTCTATGTTGCTGCAAAGGCAGGGCCCTAGAATCAAAACCCTAGGGGAAAGAGGCTCACTCCGGTGTTGCTTAAGCAAGGCCTCATGCTCTTTCCTCCTTCTCTAAATCAACTTGGCAAAACGGCTAGCCTAAAGAACAAGTCTAAGGGAGAAAGTGTTGTAAAGATAAGGCTTTCAAACCCTAGAAGATGAAAACCCTAGGTGTAGATACCCTAGGTTTAGGACGTCACCTTCTTTTAACCTATAAAATTCAATGCTAGCTCAAAAGCAAGAAGCAAGACAAGTGTAGCAAAGGCTAGGCTCTATCTCTTTTCTTCAATGGCTGAAAATATTTCTCTCTAAGGGGACATGTAACAATGACCTACTTGTGTGCTTGTTACCTAGGGTTTTAAATCAGCAATATTATAAGTAAATGCAAGAAATTACACCTACAACCATTCATTTAATAAGTTTTGCAAGAAAATTTACTTACATGTCATGAAGAAAAGCATAAGCAAACCCTAGTTGTAAACCTTCCTTGAGAGAAATGCCATAAAATGC
>ML794950.1:127294-148176 GCA_009831015.1 Picea engelmannii
ATATTAAATCCTTATAAATTTGAATATTTTTACAAAAGTATCGCCAAACATTAAACGTTTTGCATATTAAGGACTAGTAAGATTAGCTCAGGTTTCTACATTTTAATATAAATTTCCATCCTTAAAATTATCCTTGGTGGCACATGCTAGGACGTTGTGGGGCTTGTGTATCAACAACGTCCCCATGACCAATTTGTCCCGTCAGATTCAAAATTACATATAGAAATAAAATGTTAGAGTATTGTTCATATAATGGTATAAGACAAACATTTCATAAATCAATATATGTCAGAAATAGTCTTTTTTTTTTTAAATTGTGCTTACCCCATGTAGTTTTATATCCTACCATCAAATTTCCATACTTTTTTTTTCCTCCTCTGTAAGTGGCTTAGACCTAGCCAATTCAATGTGTTCCTTATTTTTCTGTCTCAAGGCCTTTCGAATTGTTTCCACTGGGTTGATGGAATCATATATTTCATTCCATGCAACACCTTGCTCCGACGATGTGCTCATCTACATCAACAAATACACATGTTAATTCAATTATCGTAAGAAATAATTGATATAAAAATCACTATTATACCTACTTCGAGCTAGCCAGTGCCTTCCCACGATCACCCTGCCAAATTATAAGATGCATGAAAATTTAGAATGTTATAAAATAATATAAGAAGCATGAGATATTAAAATGTATGTTAAAGATATAAAAATGAAAGCATTAATTACAGGTTTGGTATACTGGTAGAACATGTTTACCACTGTTATCATACGAATAGGAAACTCTCCTAGGTTGTAAGTCAGAGATGCCTGGTAACTTAATCTTTTTGGAAACTATTTTCTCAATAATAGGTGTGGGTTTGGATCAAGTTGGATGACTGAATCACTCCTCACTCAAAACATGCATGAACACATTTAGATGGACAAGTCTTTCAACCACAAATGTTCAGAGAGTTTACGAGTAAATGGATGTGTGGAGAAATAACTATTATACCAACAGAATCATATATAAAACATATATGAATGGCCAATTACAATAATCACATAAATACTTGCAAAGTTTAACTTATGAATGCAATGATAAGATGACAATTATCGTGCATAAATAAGAGTAACAACATGAATATAATATCCAGGTGCAAGTACAAAATAAGTAATAAGATGAAATTTGAACAAGTTGTGGCAAAAGAAGCTTGTATTACTTAATATGAAAACGCGAAGCTTGAGTACAGAATCTGAAAGAGTCTCCAAAGTCGAACGTCTGGCCCTTCATCCCTGATTTACTTTATAGCCTTTACAATATAAAAATGAGATCCTACGAAGAAGGATCGAGAATACTAAATATAGCATAATATAAAACTAATCCCAAAATAATAGGAATAGCTCCTATATAAAGGGATTCAAACCATATCATATACTAAGTCTTTGACAACTGCTCCTGTATGTTGGATGATGACTATGCCTTCTAGAAACTTCAACTGACATCTGGAAGCTAATGGTCTCATCCTGGAAATCTCCTTTTAACTGCTTGTAATATCTTTGACCAAAAATAGGAAAACTCCTTTAGCTTCTTGCCTCAACATCTCTCTCAAAAGATTGGGATAGAACACTAATACATATCCCTTTAATTATTATTTAACATTAGAAACCATCCTCGTGGTGTTTGGATCAACAAAAGTCGGATCTATGAAAAAATATGCTTCTCTGCCCTCTTCAGTGCTTTCGGTGACTAAGATAGCCAAGATTTGTGCCTCTTAGCCATCGAAAGTTCCACATTCGGTGGCTAATGAACAATTGAAATGTTCGCCTAAACCACTGAAACACCTGTTTTCAGAAATAGTCAAAATTCACAAAAATGCATTACCTCCTTGCTTCCAAAACGTTTAGGGCTCATCTTCCAAAGCTTCAGCAGCCTGAACAGGGTCTGGAATATCAACAATCTTAGTAGCTGCTTCTGCTAGGGTTTCAAGGTCAAGGTTTGCTTCAGGCTGAGGTCTTTGAAGCATGAATTTGACTCTCAGCTGCCTATTCTGCCTGTTGTGCAATAGTTGCTTAAAATAGTGGAAAACTGTCTTCAACTATCCTGAGATCATTTATTTTTTCCCTTTCTCTAGTTCTTTGAGCCTTGCTCGATATGTACCTTTAGTATTTGTGAGTATCTTGGCTTGATTTCTAGTTTGTGAACAAAATACAAGGTACTAAATAATTCTGGGAATCTCCTCTTTACTGTGATGCTGTGTGCATGAAACATTTGCGTACCTCATCACAGGTTTGATCAAATCGTTTATGTATCCTCTGCAACAGTTTCTCATGACGATGGAGAAAAACTCACAGATGCAAAAGCAATCAATTTTAATATCCAAGTATTTAGAAAATAGGAAGACCACTTGATCTTAAGTGGAATAAATCAAATACCGCAGGTCTAACTTAACACTACTCTAACATTCCTCTCCTAACAAAAATACTTCAAAATATGATTACGAAATTCCTTCATTAGGCTTAATGAATAACCAAGTATGATCCAAAAAATGCCCAAAAGATGCAAAATGAAATTCTTTGAAAGACTTGGACAAGAATCTATGCATAGAGGTTAGAAGAAGATCGAGGCTCTGTTGAGAATTTCATTGAACAGAGTAGGGTGGCATTCATTGATGTTTTTATGATCCACATGATGCCATCGGTTTCGCTAGACCTGTAAACGATAAAAAAATTCTTGACATCTGTGCTTGCGATAGAAAAAGTCCCTGATAGCATATTCAACAACTTGAATAATGATCCCTTGTCATTGGACCTGATGCCCTGTTATAACAGTGAGTTTGGTTCTTATATTTACTGTCGACACTTTTGGCCTTTGATGCGATTTTGATGCTTGTACCTTATAAACTCTCACTCGACATATCTGCTATGATTTGGAAAATGTAGCGAATTAAAATGGTAAAGAGGAAAACTAGATGGCAAGAACCCTTTGAACTCTTGTTTGCACAATGTATTGCTCTGCTCATTGTCTTTGATCCTTATCATTTGTGTATTTGCAGGTTTTCGTGGCTCTGCACTCCTCCTCGTGGCTAGATCACTTCGTTTCTATTAAAAATTCCAACAAAAAATGCTCTGTTTCTCCATCGGACAGCTGCACACAAATTCACTGCCTGCAAACAAAAAATGTTTTGGCAATTTTCTATTTTCCCCATGCATCGGATGTTTAGATCCTTTAGCTTTGTAACTTGGCACGCTGATGCATAATAGTAAGCATCAACACCTGTAAATTCTTAGGCGCTATCTCTTTGCCATCTGCAAAATCTTTGGCACCTACAATCTTGGGCACCTGTTAGTTATCTTTATTTTGTTCACGGGACATATTCCACAATGATCGATGTTTGAAGATTGTAACTTTAATGCTATCGTAAACCTTTGATGAATCATTAGAAATGAAACTCAGCGATTGTGCTTAGCATAGTGTATTGACCTATAATTGATTTGTGACTTAACTTCATGGTTTGTGGGTTGTATACTTAGCATAAGAATTGGATCAATATGACTATTGGCCTGTGGGCTCAACCAAAATTTTGCAAAAAACCAAAAACAAACCGAAGGCTAGGCTTAGTTTGACATGTGGATGAAATGAATGGACTATAGAGCTTGGCGCTTGGGTTTGAGATTAGAGATTCTAGACTTAGGACAGTGACTATATGCAATAGATTAGGGCTAACAATTTTATTCATATTGCAGGTCAAGAGGGGAAAATTTAAGGATGTTGGGCAAAATCAATCACTGGAAAATCCATGAAGAGCTTGGAATTAAAGACATTGGCCACAAAAATAACAAGTAAAAATGAGAGGGATATGAATAGGCTTTTAAAAATACCATTACATTTTTTGTTGCTAACATCTGGCTCCAACTAGGATGGAGACCTCCCTGCGAGGTTTCCAAGAACCTAGTAGTTCTAGTCGCCTTTAGCATTGGGCATGGAGTCATATGGATTTTACAACTAATCTTTTGTGAACCTGTAGTCTGCCTGTAGCCTGCTCTACTTATTCATCAACCAATAACTAAAAGAATCTGCTTGCTCAGATGAAGAGCTTATTCTCCTATATACTCCTACTCTAACCATTTTACTGCTTTTTAATCAAGTAAAATCATGCTTCCAATGAAGCCATGTCAGAAACTTATTTGCTGACACAATTCTTGATCTTGATCCCAAAAATAAAAGAATGCGTAGCCAACATAGATGTGTTCTGAAAAAATGATAGAAGCAGTCTTCATCTGAAAAGAATATCTTAATCTTTATACTGCTCAATGATTCTAGAAAATCGGCAATAGGATCAATAAAATAACAAAGGAATATCTCTTCAAGATTTTGTTCCGACTGTAAACTGAAATGATGCTGCTGGTTGCCTTCCCTGATATCAATGCTGAATGTAGACTTCTGGACCTCTACTGGAGAAACATGCATGATCAACTGTTGATCTAAACTTTTATGCTGATCATCTTCCTCTTCATTTCTGTTGCAATTCCCCTTTGTCCGCAAAATTGAAAGATGATGGCTGCCCTTAGCATTTGCTGCAGATCCGAAACTGTCGCCTGCTGATATGCCAATATGATAATCATCTTTGGGGTTTTCAAAGGGGACAATCTCATCTTCATGACAACCTAAATAAGTAGATGCGTTTGATACAATGTCAAAAGTATCAATGCTATGGTTATCCATCCGAAGATCATCAATATTTTGGTTACAATGATAGATGTCCCCTGTTGCAACACACTCTTCGAAGCCATCATTAGCCACATCATGTATACATTTATGATCATCTCTCTGTGTAGCTAAAGGAACGAGCTCTTCAACTTCATAACAATCAGACTTAAGGATGGTAAGATAGTGTTTAGTTTCTTTATTATCCATTTGTAGTTCATGTTGATGGGAAAACACAACAACTTGAAGATCATTAACGGGCTGTGGCATATTATGAGGGGGAGTTCTTTCTATATTTACATCTTCAAGCTTACAATGTAATTCATATTTATCACAACAATTATCAAATGCAAACTCATCTGAAAAATACCTTTTGCAATGCTCAGTGAATTCTCTGTGAAAATCCTTCAATGATGAAATGCTGGGAGGAGGTAAAGAAAAATACCACTGACGTACATCACCATACAATGAAAATATGAACATCTTCATACGAACATCTTCATGCTGTAGATCTAATAGATCCATGCACTCATGAAACTTGAGGAGGTGTTCTGCAGGATTGTCATCTTTTCTCTCTTTGAAGCTAGGTAGAAAATCTCCCCATTTCGACATATTAGGTACTGGATGTAGGAAACCAGGATCTGAAGAGAAGTCAAGAGGTGCAAACCTCCGAGCCAAAAGCGCAGCAAATGCTTTTGACATTTGAATTTCATGGAGTCTCCACTGAATCCATCTTTCATGGAGTCGCCAGATAGATGATTACAACCAATGTAGTGTCCAACCTTTGTCTATCATCAAAGATCAGATCTATGTTGTCTCCCAGGGAAGCTGAGCTTCGATCTCCTCTCCCTGACAACGACGCCAATTTGTTATCATACGAACATGAAACTCTCCTAGGCTGTAAGTCAGAGATGCCTGGTAACTTAATCTTTTTGGAAACTATTTTCTCAATAATAGGTGTGGGTTTGGATCAAGTTGGATGACTGAATCACTCCTCACTCAAAACATGCATGAACACATTTAGATGGACAAGGCTTTCAACCACAAATGTTCAGAGAGTTTACAAGTAAATGGGTGTGTGGAGAAATACCTATTATACCAGTAGAATCATATATAAAACATATATGAATGGCCAATTACAATAATCACATAAATACTTGCAAAGTTTAACTTATGAATGCAATGATAAGATGACATTTATTGGGCATAAATAAGCATAATAGCATGAATATAATATCCAGGTGCAAGTACAGAATAGGTAAGAAGATGAAATCTGAACAAGTTATGGAAAAAGAAGCTTGTATTACTTAATATGAAAATGAGAAGCTTGAGTACAAAATGTGAAAGAGTCTCCAAAGTCGAACGCCTGGCCCTTCATCCCTGATTTAATTTATAGCCTTTACAATATACAAATGAGATCCTATGAAGAAGGATTGAGAATACTAAATATATCATAATATAAAACTAATCCCAAAATAATAGGAACAACTCCTATATAAAGGGATTCAAACCATATCATATACTAAGTCTTTGACAGCTACTCCTGTATGCTGGATGATGACTATGCCTTCTAGAAACTTCAACTGACATCTAGAAGCTAATGGTCTCATCCCAGAAATCTCCTTTTAACCGCTTATAATATCTTTGACCAAAAATAGGAAAACTCCTTTAGCTTCTTGCCTCAACATCTCTCTCAAAATATTGGGATAGAACACTAAAGCAGATCCCTTTAATTATTATTTAACATTAGAAACCATCCTCGTGGTGTTTGGATTAGCAAAAGTCAGATCTGTGCAAAAATATGCTTCTCTACCCTGTTCAGTTCTTTTGGTGAGGAAGATAGCCAAAATTTGTGCCTGTTAGCCACTGAAAGTTCCGCTTTCGATGGCTAATGAATAATTGAAATGTCCACCTAAACCACCGAAACACCTGTTTTTAGAAATAGTCAAAATTCACAAAAGTGCATTACCTCCTTGCTTCCAAAACATTTATGGCTCATCTTCCAAAGCTTCAGCAGCTTGAACATGGTTTGGAATACCAAAAATCTTAGTAGTTTCTTCTGCTAGGGTTTCAAGGTCAAGGTGTGCTTCAGGCTGAGGTCTTTGAAGCATGAATTTGACTCTTAGTTGCCTATTTTGCCTATTGTGCAATAGTTGCTTAAAATAGTGGAAAATTGTCTTCAACTATCCTGAGATCATTTATTTTTGCCGTTTCTCTAGTTCTCTGAGCCTTGCTCGATATGTACCTTTAGTATTTGTGAGTATCTTGGCTTGATTTCTAGTCTGTGAACAAACTACAAGGTACTGCATAATTATGGGAATCTCCTCTTTACTGTGATGTTGTGTGCATGAAACATTTGCGTACCTCATCACATGTTTGATCAATTCGTTTATGTATCCTCTGCAACAGTTGCTCATGACGATGGAGAAAAACTCACAGATGCAAAAACAATCAAGTTTAATATCCAAGTATTTAGAAAATAGGAAGACCACTTGATCTTAAGTGGAATAACTCAGATACCGCAGGTCTAACTTAACATTGCTCTAACATTCCTCTCCTAACAAAAATACTTCAAATATGATTACGAAAGTCCTTCATTAGGCTTAATGAATAACCAAGTATGATCCACGAAATGCCCAAAAGATGCAGAATGAAATTCTTTGAAAGACTTGGACATGAATCTATGCATAGAGGTTAGAAGAAGATCGAGGCTCTGTTGAAAATTTCATTGAACAGTGCAGGGTGGAATTCATTGATGTTTTTATCATCCACATGATGCCATCTGTTTCTCTAGACCTGTAAATGATCAAAACTTTCTTGACATCTGTGCTTGAGATAGAAAAAGTCCCTGATAACATATTCAACAGCTTGAATAATGATCCCTTATCATCGGACCTGATGCCCTATTATAACAGTGAGCTTGGTGCTTATAGTTTACTGTGGACACTTTTGGCCTTTGATGTGATTTTGATGCTTGTACCTTATAAACTCTCGCCCGACATATCTGCTATGATTTGGAAAATGTAGCGAGTTAAAATGGTAAAGAGGAAAACCAGATGGCAAGAACCCTTTGAACTCTTATTTGCACAATGTATTGCTCTTCTCAATGTCTTTGATCCTTATCATTTGTGTATTTGCAGGTGTTCGTGGCTATGCACTCCTCCTCATGGCTAGATCACTTCGTTTCTATTAAACATTCCAACAACAAATGCTTTGTTTCTCCATTGGACAACTGCGCACACATTCTCTGCCTGCAAACAGAAAATGTTTTGGCAATTTTCTATTTTCCCCATGCATCATATGTTTAGATCCTTTAGCTTTGTAACTTGGCACGTTGATGCGTAATAGTAAGCATCAACACTTGTAAATTCTTAGGCACTATCGCTTTGCTATTTGCAAAATATTTGGCACCTGCAATCTCGGGCACCTATCAGTTATCTTTATTTTGTTCATGGGACATATTCCATAATCATCGATGTTTAAAGATTGTAACTTTAATGCTATCGTAAACCTTTGATGAATCATTAGAAATGAAACTCAAAGATTGTTCTTAGCATAGTGTATTTACCTGTAATTGATTTGTGACTTAACTTCGTGGCTTGTGGGTTGTAGACTTAGCATAATAATTGGATCGATATGACAATTGGCCTGTGGACTCAACCAAAATTTTGCAAAAAACCAAAAACAAACCGAAGGCTAGGCTTAGTTTGATATGTGGATGAAATGAATGGACTATAGAGCTTGGTGTTTGGGTTTGAGATTAGAGATTCTAGACTTAGGACAGTGACTAGATGCAATAGATTAGGCCTAACAATTTTATTCGTATTGCAGGTCAAGAGGGGAAAATTTAAGGATGCTGGGCAAAATCAATCACCGAAAAATCCATGAAGAACTTGGAATTAAAGACATTGGCCACAAAAATAACAAGTAAAAATGAGAGGGATATGAACGGGCTTTTAAAAATACCATTACATTTTTTGTCGCTAACATCTGGCTCCAACTGGGATGGAGACCTCCTTGCGAGGTTTCCAAGAACCTAGTAGTTCCAGTCACCTTTAGCATTGGGCATGGAGTCATGTGGATTTTAGAACTAATATTTTGTGAACCTGTAGTCTGCCTATAGCCTGCTCTTCTTATTCATCAACCAATAACTAAAATAATCTGCTTGCTCAGATGAAGAGCTTATTCTCCTATATACTCCTACTCTAACCATTTTACTGCCTTTTATTCAAGTAAAATCATGCTTCCAATGAAGCCATGTCAAAAAATTATTTGCTTACACAATTCTTGATCTTGATCCCAAAAATAAAAGAATGTGTATCCAACATAGATGTGTTCTGAAAAAATGATAGAAACAGTCTTCATCTAACAAGAATATCTTAATCTTTATACTGCTCAATGATTCTAGAAAATCGACAATAGGATCAATAAAATAGCAAAGGAATATCTCTTCAAGATTTTGTTCCGACTGTAAACTGAAATGATGCTGCTGGCTACCTTCCTTGATCTCAATGCTGAATGTAGACTGTTGGACCTCTGTTGGAGAAACATGCATGATCAACTGTTGATCTAAACTTTTATGCTGATCATCTTCCTCTTCATTTCTGTTGCAATTCCCCTTTGTCTGCAAAACTGAAAGCTGATGGGTTCCCTTAGCATTTGTTGCAGATCCGAAACTGTCGCCTGCTGATATGCCAATCTGATAATCATATTTGGGGTTTTCAAAGGGGACAATCTCATATTCATGACAACCTAAATAAGTAGATGTGTTTGATACAATGTCAAAAGCATCAATGCTATGGTTATCCATCCGAAGATCATCAATATTTTGGTTACAATGATAGATGTCCCCTGTTGCAACACACTCTTCGAAGCCATCATTAGCCACATCGTGTATACATTTATGATCATCTCTCTGTGTAGCTAAAGGAACGAGCTCTTCAACTTCATAACAATCAGACTTAAGGATGGTAAGAGAGTGTTTAGTTTCTTTATTATGCATTTGTAGTTCATGTTGATGGGAAAACACAACATCTTGAATATCATTAATAGGCTATGGCATATTATGAGGGGGAGATATTTCTATATTTACATATTCAAGCTTACAATGTAATTCATATTTATCACAACAATTATCAAATGCAAACTCATCTGAAAAATACCTTTTGCAATGCTCAGCGAATACTCTGTGAAAATCCTTCAATGATGAAATGATGGAAGGAGGTAAATAAAAATACCACTGACGTGCATCACCATACAATGAAAACATGAACATCTTCATACAAACATGTTCATGCTGTAGATCTAATAGATCCATGCACTCATGAAACTTGAGGAGGTGTTCTGTAGGATTGTCTTCTTTGCTCTCTTTGAAGCTAGGCAGAAAATCTCCCCATTCCGACATGTTAGGTACTGCATGTGGGAAACCAGGATCTGAAGATAAGTCAAGAGGTGCAAACCTCCAAGCCAAAAGAGCAACAAACTCTTTTGACATTTGAATTTCGTGGAGTCGCCATTGAATCCGTCCTTCATGGAGTTGCCAGATAGATGATTACAACCAATGTAGTGTCCAACCTTTGTCTATCATCAAAGATCAGATCTATGTCATCTCCCAAGGAATTTGAGCTTCGATCTCCTCTCCCCGACAATGATGCCAATTTGTTATAATACGAACAGGAAACTCTCCTAGGCTGTAAGTCAAAGATGCCTGGTAACTTAATCTTTTTGGAAACTATTTTCTCAATAATAGGTGTGGGTTTGGATCAAGTTGGATGACTGAATCACTCCTCACTCAAAACATGCTTGAACACATTTAGATGGACAAGTCTTTCAACCACAAATGTTCAGAGAGTTTACGAGTAAATGAATGTGTGGAGAAATAACTATTATACTAGCAGAATCATATATAAAACATATATGAATGGCCAATTACAATAATCACAGAAATACTTGCAAAGTTTAACTTATGAGTGCAATGATAAGATGACAGTTATCGGGCATAAATAAGAATAACAACATGAATATAATATCTAGGTGCAAGTACAGAATAGGTAAGAAGATGAAATCTAAACAAGTTATGGAAAAAGAAGCTTGTATTACTTAATGTGAAAATGAGAAGCTTGAGTATAGAATGTGAAAGAGTCTCCAAAGTTGAACGCCTGACCCTTCATCCCTGATTTACGTTATAGCCTTTACAATATACAAATGAGATCCTACAAAGAAGGATCGAGAATACTAAAGATAAAATAATATAAAACTAATCCCAAAATAATAGGAACAACTCCTATATAAAGGGATTCAAACCATATCATATACTAAGTCTTTGACAACTGCTCCTGTATGCTGGATGATGACTATGACTTCTAGAAACTTCAACTGACATTTGGAAGCTAATGGTCTCATCTTGGAAATCTCCTTTTAACCGCTTATAATATCTTTGACCAAAAATAGGAAAACTCCTTTAGCTTCTTGCCTCAACATCTCTCTCAAAATATTGGGATAGAACACTAAAACAGATCGCTTTAATTATTATTTAACATTAGAAACCATCCTCGTGGTGTTTGGATCAGCAAAGTCAGATCTGTGCAAAAATATGCTTCTCTGCCCTGTTCAGTGCTGTCGGTGACGAATATAGCCAAGATTCATCCTGTTAGCCACCGAAAGTTCCGCTTTCGGTGGCTAATGAACAATTGAAATGTTCGCCTAAACCACCGAAACGCCTGTTTTCAGAAATAGTCAAAATTCACAAAAATGCATTACCTCCTTGCTTCCAAAACATTTAGGGATGATGTTCCAAAGCTTCAGCAGCCTGAACAGAGTCTGGAATATCAACAATCTTAGTAACTGCTTCTGCTAGGGTTTAAAGGTCAAGGTGTGCTTCAGCCTGAGGTCTTTGAAGCATGAATTTAACTCTCAACTGCCTATTCTGCCTGTTGTGCAATAGTTGCTTAAAATAGTGGAAAATTGTCTTCAACTATCCTAAGATCATTTATTTTTTCCCTTTCTCTAGTTCTCTAAGCCTTGCTCGATATGTACCTTTAGTATTTGTGAGTATCTTGGCTTGATTTCTAGTTTGTGAACAAAAGACAAGGTACTAAATAATTATGGGAATCTCCTCTTTACTGTGATGATGTGTGCATGAAACATTTGCGTACCTCATCACAGGTTTGATCAAATCGTTTATGTATCCTCTGCAACCGTTGCTCATGACGATGGAGAAAAACTCACAGATGCAAAAGCAATCAAGTTTAATATCCTCAGATACTGTAGGTCTAACTTAACACTACTCTAACATTCCTCTCCTAACAAAAATACTTCAAAATATGATTACGAAAGTCCTTCATTAGGCTTAATGAATAACCAAGTATGATCCACGAAATGCCCAAAAGATGCAGAATGAAATTCTTTGAAAGACTTGGATAGGAATCTATGCATAGAGGTTAGAAGAAGATCGAGGCTCTTTTGAGAATTTCATTGAACAGAGTAGGGTGGAATTCATTGATGTGTTTATGATCTACATGATGCCATCGGTTTCACTAGACCTGTAAACGATCAAAACTTTCTTGACATCTGTGCTTGAGATAGAAAAAGTCCCTGATAGCATATTCAACATCTTGAATAATGATCCCTTGTTATTGGACCTGATGCCCTGTTATAATAGTGAGCTTGGTGCTTATAGTTTACTGTCAACACTTTTGGCCTTTGATGCGATTTTGATGCTTGTACCTTATAAACTCTCACCCGACATATCTGCTATGATTTGGAAAATGTAGCGAGTTAAAATGGTAAAGAGGAAAACCAGATGGCAAGAACCCTTTGAACTCTTGTTTGCACAATGTATTGCTCTGCTCAATGTCTTTGATCCTTATCATTTGTGTATTTGTAGGTGTTCGTAGCTCTGCACTCCTCCTCGTGGACATATCACTTCGTTTCTATTAAACATTCCAACAACAAATGCTCTGTTTCTCCATCGGACAGCTGCGCACACATTCTCTGCCTGCAAACAAAAAATGTTTTGGCAATTTTCTATTTTTCATTCATAGATCAAATCCCCCATGCATCAGGTGTTTAGATCCTTTAGCTTTGTAACTTGGCACGCTGATGCGTAATAGTAAGAATCAACACTTGTAAATTCTTAGGCGCTATAGCTTTGCCATCTGCAAAATCTTTGGCACCTGCAATCTTAGGCACCTGTCAGCTATGTTTATTTTGTTCATGGGACATATTGTACAATCATCGATGTTTGAATATTGTAACTTTAATGTTATCGTAAACCTTTGATGAATCATTAGAAATGAAACTCAACGATTGTGCTCAGCATAGTGTATTGACCTGCAATTGATTTGTGACTTAACTTCGTGGCTTGTGGGTTGTAGACTTAGCATAAGAATTGGATCGATATGACAATTGGCCTGTGGGTTCAACCAAAATTTTGCAAAAAACCAAAAAAAAAACCAAAGGTTAGGCTTAGTTTGACACGTGGATGAAATGAATGGACTATAGAGCTTGGCGCTTGGGTTTGAGATTAGAGATTCTAGACTTAGGACAATGACTAGATGCAATAGATTAGGGCTAAGAATTTTATTCGTATTGCATATCAAGAGGGGAAAATTTAAGGATGTTGGGAAAAATCAATCACCGGAAAATCCATGAAGAACTTGGAATTAAAGACATTGGCCACAAAAATAACAAGTAAAAATGAGAGGGATATGAACAGGCTTTTAAAAATACCATTACTTTTTTTGTCGCTAACAACCCCCATAATAACAGTGCTTCCATCAATTCGATTCAAATCGTAATCGATAAAAAACTCTTCTGATGCAACTATTGTTTTCACTTTACATACAAATATTCGATTTCCTTCACGCCCCTCAAATATACAATTGGGTTGATTTCTTGTTGTCCCGGGTCTTGTACTGTTAATAAGCCCTGCAATATTGCCCGACACTTTTGGCCTTCCATCAATATACACCATCGCTCCTTTATTTTTATCACTTTATTTTAATTGTATGTAATTTGCAGTGACTAGATATGTTCGCATACTTGGCATATATCGAACCAACCTCAACCAATATCCATAGTTGTAGCATGGTCAAACATACTCCATGAACTCAACAATTCCTCAATATTTCACCTTTATGCCATCCATGGAGAATAGACCCAAACCATGTATGGATGATGAAGCAATGCAATAAATCTTCTCATTGACAAAGAAGTCAGTGTCCAACTGAGGAAGTTCATTGGGTACCCATGGTATCAATAGATTTTTGTACCTGAAATGAACCTTGACGTCACCTATGCTCTCATGGTCATAAGAACACGAACCTCCTTCAGCAAGAAATAATTTCATGTTCCTACGAAACTTGCTTATGACCTTTTCACCTCTAGTTGATCTTGCCATGTTAGATGTGTTGGACATCGTAACACTATTCCCCCTCCCTCCATAAATTCCCTCTCTTGAGGATGATAGGTCTAATAAGTACCTATTCGGTTGTACCTACACTCCATTGAATGAGAAAAATAGTTAGGGACAATATGATTGAATTTGTCCACATCCTTCACCTAAATAGACATCGTCAAAATGCATGTGCCAAGCATGATCATAATAATCACATGTGAACATTGGGCTTGACACGATTCACACTTTTTTCTTTGGTAAAGATGGAATAAGTGTCGAAATAGGACTTAGATGGAATACTGTTTCATACTGTAGAACAATGATATATCATATTCACAATGTCATAGACTAAATTATTCATGAACACATCATGTGCTATGGAATCTTGTTACCTTCAAATCTTGAGTCCTAACATAGTTTTAAAACTTTACGGGGACTATTTGTATGATCTGCACCTCCATTGGAAAGGGATGGGTTTGCAATTTCTTTGTTTTCAACAAATTAATGAAACTATGCATGGGAAAACATGCTTGTATTATTGCACCAAAGGCAGATGATGATACTTACTTGGTAGAGTTCACGATACATTTCCAAGGTATAGTTAATCAAGGTGCCAAGCATTAAAAAAAGGGATAAATTTAGTAAATTACATTTTTCTTGAGTATAAAAAGTTGGTGAATTTTCCTAATACAAAAAATTACCAATTTAATTAAAACCCAAAGGTGAATGGTCCAAACATTTTGTAGCCCACAACAAACTATTGAAGAGTTGGGAGGAAGTTTATGATATTTAATAGTTTCTAATATTTAACAATTTCTAATCATATTTGCACATATTATGGCATATCTGTAGTGTATTTTTCTTGCAATCTAATGGGGTAGCATGCCATAAATGTTAAACTAATATAATTCGATTTTGAAATTTTTAGAAGCTATGGACTTGCTGTGAGCCCTTCAGTTTATGGTACTAATTGTTTTAATTTGAGTTTTACGAGTTTAAAATAGATGTCAGAATTAACTATGAAACTAGGGAATGTTACTCTTGCCAATCCATGCACTTAAGTATTTTAACTTTGAAGTACAATATTTCCTCCATCTTCCCTTCTATGATCATATCAATTTGACGAAGGAATTCTAAAGGTTAACTACAATATTCATCTTGTGAATGAATTTGGTCTCCATATCCAATATGGACATGCAAAAAGAAGAGACCACATAGGCAAATTCCACCTTGGTGTATGACTCACTCTCCATGGATTGGTATTGTTCCCTGAGAGTAGTTATTTATCAATTATTGGCTTCCATATGTAGTATACCTAGGGAGGTAATATTGGGTACCTCCCTAGGTATACTACATTACTTAACACCATATTTTCCTATAATAATTTCTATTTTATATTTGGTCATTTGCATGAAAGTTAACGATGATTCCACGACTACTAGAGGACAAGTCTATATTCTCACAATAACCTTTTCCTCGATACAATGTCCATATTGTACCCTTAGCTTTTCTTTCTCTTGTAGGAGGTTTTATTTAATACCTATTCCTTTGTGTCAAAGAGAAATATCTCTAGCTTTGATCATGGTACCTCTTCATCTTATGGTAACAAGGCTAGTTGTTGTTGGAACCATGATTCAAAACCATTTGTTTGGTTTATCTCACTCTCACCATGGCCTCTTCCCCTTGCTCAATCATCTACATGCTTCCTTTCCAATCACAAAAACCAACACGGTCCCTAGAATCCAAAAAACAATATGCTACAAGCTATTACATACTAATGATCAATGAGATCAATCATAAAACTCATCACCACATCTAGATATAACCAAAACAATGTAAGATATAAAAAGGGGCTAGAGTTTCACCATGCACCCCACATCATATGAAGTGCACCCTTTTCATGGCGTAAATACTTTATAAGCAACCCAAAATCTAACAAGATGACCTACACAAGAATGAAAACCTACGTAATGAGGTGTGCTTGCATCATCATGATATCATGTGTACACAACATGGTATGCATAAGTTGGACGACTTGCATTATGATGAAAGGAAAAAAAATGATATGTGGCATGTGCAACTTGGAACAAGGAGGATGACCCATGTAGAGAAAATTGTTTGTGTAATAATGAATTCAAATATGTGAAGGACAACCTCTATGATGGTGCTTTAATGAATATTCCTTACACCACACTGAGATCATGTGTTTGGAGGATGACCTACAGGAGTGGCATGTTTAAAGTTGGTAATTCAATGCACAAGAAGGGTTGAGAGAAACAAACTTCCCATACAAGGATACACATTATGTAAGGAGAATATCCTACTTCTTGTGGAAATCATGTTTGAAGATGACGACATGTCCAATATGGTTAATCGACATGTGAAAGATATCATGAAAAATCATGCAATTGTGTGTTGTTAGGATGTGAGGAGAAATGAGTGACAAGTTTGAAGAGTATAATATACCAAACTTCAAAGATAAGAAACAAGAGGATATGCAATACATCCAATACATGCAATGGGCCATTACATCAACTAATGCATGAAGATGGAAATGTAAAGGAATATGGGAGGTATACATAAATGATGTCATTTTTGGTTGTCAAAAGAGAGCATGGGGATACTTGCAAATGATGGTACCTAATAAATCATATGAGAACAAGTTGATAGAGATAAATACTGCAAGTGGAAGGGATTCCACAATTCCCTTCAACTATGCACACACTAGAAGAAACTTTGATAGTAAGACTATGAAAACATAGACAAGAAAATAATTATATTGAGACTTTTTCTAATTGTCCTTTAAGACATAGTTGTGACCCTTGGTAGATTATTGTCAAAAACAAAAATTGTGGAGATTCTTGGATGACTTGCAATAAATATTGTTAAAAGTTCCAGAACTGTATGTCCAACATTTTTGTTTGAGGAGAAAAAATATACTTTGGGTTTATCTCACTCTCACCATGGCATCTCCCCCCTACTTAATCATCTACATTCTTCCTTTCCAATAAAAAAAACAACATGGTCTCTAGAATCCAAAAAACAATATGCTACAAGCTATTACATATCAATGATCAATGAGATCAATCATCAAAATCATCACCATATATAGAAATGGGATTCTCATCATGAAATACATGATCATCATCCAAACCCATCCACCCCAAGTCATCAATTTCAAACTTTGTTAGGTGAGTCTCCTATACCCACCTAAGAAGTGTAATTTCCATTTAAAAAAATGATGATTTTTTCTTTAGAAAAAAAAGTCCTTTCCAATCACCTCATGTTTATGTAAATGTACCTTTTTACCTCTCCTTTGCTACTTAGTGATATATACTCCATTATGGAATGCAATTTTTCCTTCTCTCCCTACTTGGAAGGATGTTGAATCCACATCCCCATAACTTTTTACAATATATATTATCTCTTTCATGATCATCTGCATTTGTAACATCTTGTAAGTTCATTTTGAACCATGGAACATTTGTAAGTTAGAGAGTGATATGCATTTTTAGATTGGGATCTAATAATCACATACTAGCTTTTCTACTTCAACTAAACCCATGGTAGGTAGGTGAGTTCTCTTTTACACATTTTCTAGTACCCAATGAATTAGTTTAGTGCAACATATGACAAAGACACTACCAAGACGATGAATAAAATCATTTACAAGATATTGAGGATCATTGGCTCTAAATCTTGAGATTCTAAAGGTTAAATTTGCTTTCCTAATGCATGGATGTCATTGTTTGGGTATCTTGACACCAAAGCTCAAAATCATAACTGAAAGGATAAATTTTTGTGTTTTATATGCCCAATCCAGTCACTTTAGTGTTATTATAGTATTTTTGGCATGAATTTGGTTTGTTACAACCAATGTTATCAAAGCCTTTCTGGCATTATTTTGTATTTTTACAACCAATGTTATCAAAGCTACTTGAATAAGACTAGAGGAAGTCCTTTTGGATTGGTTTGGGGGTTCTCCAATCATAACTATTTTTTCAAACCAATAGATTAGGGCTCGTAGCTTCGACTTTCCCTATACATCAACAAAAGCTGTGTCAATTCAAGTGTCAATCTAGTTCCCTCTCCTATAGATTAGGGCTCAGAGCTTAGGCTTGCCCTCTACATCAATATTGATGGGATTATCACACAACATCCATCATCACACATGTTCTTGGAATCAATTGTAGTTTTTTTAACCTTTTTTGGAATTGGTTTCCTCTTATCACGACGGGGATAGCTCCCCTAAGTTTAGCACTATGGGGGAATTGTTGTCACCATTCAGGAAATTTTTTCTCAAATAAAATTAGAAGTACAGAAAAGGGGTTTTTTCTCACCATTATTTCCCTTGAAATTCATCTCCTTTCCCTCATTTCCCTCCCAGTGGTTTGTATCTCCTTTCCCTCGTTGCCCTCACTCCTCACTACTAGTGGATTTTGTGTTTTTTTCCCTCTCTTCCCTTGAGCTCTATGTTTTTTTCCCTCATTGCATGCTTCCCTCGAGCTCTATTTACAATATATCAACTCCAATAATTTTGTTAGCTCTGTGTTTTTTTTCCCTAGTCACGAACTGCCCTTGAGATACATTTTCTTTGTGTTTTTTTTTCCTTAGTCGTGAGCTTCCCTCGAGCTCTATTTACAATAATATGCACATTTTTTTGTGTATTTGTTCCCATCCATATCTCTATTATGTCGATTTAAAAATAAACCATGAAATGGTTACATAGAGATAACCCTAAGGATGTGATGTTTTTTTTTGAGTATGTAGTATTAATATATAAAAAAGCCAGTTATTGTTTTTGGCCCACATAAGTAAGTGGCATTATTATTATTTGATATAGGACATTACAATGAAGTAAATATGGTTAATATGTTAGAAAAGTAATTTTGGATAAGGAGTCATGTCTCCATTTTGTGAAAGTCACTTGGTTTTAATCATGGTATATTTGTATGGGTATGTAAATTGATAAGATGTATGTATTTAGGAGAATTTGTTCTTTGGTAGGGAAATAATGATTTTTGTTCTTTATCAATCAATAAAAAAATTATTTCCAACATTAGGTCTAAAATTAAAAATGAGAATATCAATTATTTTTCTAAGCCAATTTTAACATAATATAAGTCATCATAACCTATGTTCATCAAGTTGTGGTCTAGCAAAAATTTGGAGTGGTTTCCATGACAATGACCCATACTCAAATCTTGGAAGACATACTCCCTCTTTGCGAGGTTTGTCAGAAGTGGCTATTGATATGTTGTAGCCTTTGGGATAATTGATATTACAAAATGTGTGATTCTTTGTTTAAATGAAAGAGGATGGAACTAGTTATTTTTGGGTCTATCATCTGTCATAAAGGTGGGTTCCCATTTTAAAAGGAAATATTAACCTATTCTATGTTATCTATTGAAATGGATTTTATGAAAGGTATATTTTAAGAAATATATATTGAGGTCTCTCATAAGGTTTGGAATCTAAATTCCCCAGATCAGGTGCCACGGGTGAGAGTATATGGGTGGTTCACCCCCCAAGGAAACTGCCCACATGTCCTCCACACACCCATTTAACATCCAGTTGGTTCCTCTCTGCATCATTCCTACAATGATAATGATGATGATGGTGGAAATGATGATGACAATGACAATGACCATGACGACGACGATGATAATGAAAATGATGACGATGATGAAAATGATGATGATGATGATGACAATGGAAATGATGATGATGATGACACATGATGATGATGATTATTATGATGATGATTTATGGCGATGATGATGATTACAATGATGATGACGATGGTGATGACAATGATGACGACGATGATGATGACAATGTCAATGATATTGATGACCATGACAACAATGATGATGAAAATGAAAATGATGATGATAATGACGATGATGATGATGACAATGAAAATGATGATGACAATGACAATGATGATGAACATAGTTACCAACTTAATGAGAACTGTGACCTCAAAATGAGAACTCTGGCCCAAAAAACCCATATTTTTCCATAAAAAACATCAAAATCAACCCCCAAATCAAAAAGTGGTGCTACCGGTAGCACCAGTTTTTAAAACGGGGTCAAAATTACAACATTTTTCAAACATGGGCTTCAAAACTTAGACAGTATCTCAAAAAAACCTTAAAATTAGCACCTAAAAACAAATAAGATGTTTTTGATTTTTTTTTTTCTTTTCAAAACATTAAATTTTGAAATCATTTGAAAACGTATTTTTATCATTTGGTACCATTAAAACCAAAACCTCAAAATCAACCATCAAATTGAAAAGTATTGCTACCGGTAGCACTCATTCTAAAATTGGGGTATGAAAATGACACATTTTTATAATGTGGCAAAATAACTCATCATTACTTTAAACAAAATCATAAAAGAAACCCTTAAATGTTTACTTTTTAAATTTTATTATCACGCAAAGCACAAGGTAATACATAATGGCATGGAATTATCACATTATAGTTTAAAAATTCAACGTCACTTTTTAATAATTTTTTACTTTTAATAATAAAGCAGTAAATACAAGTTACATTGAATGAAACATAAATAATTTCTTAAAAATATTGTTATATTGACCATATTCAAAACATATGAGCTAAGAAATTTTATGAGCTAACAAAATTGTGAAAACAAAGAAAAACTAGAAAGAAATGAAAAAATATTAAAATTTCCCCGAAAAACAATAATTTAAAAAACAAAAAATATTTTTTTTTGTTAAAAAGAAGAGCAAAAAATCCCTTCAAACTTAAAAAAGAAAAGAAAAAAAAAAAC
>ML794950.1:154137-167361 GCA_009831015.1 Picea engelmannii
AATTGTTAGTTCTTCTCTCTTGTTTCATGATTATTGTTGGTTGAAACCCTAGGATGAGTATAAGTGCATACACCCTCGATTAAGCTTCATCTCATTTTCTAGTTTACAAGTCATTTATTGCAAGGTTTCTAGGAGGAGTACAAGGATGTACACCCTCTTAGATATACCTTAGCTTGATTTGCATACCCTAGGGAGTAAGAGGATTTACACCCCTAGGGATTTTTTTGTTCTAACTCATACTTTTCAAGACTCCATTCACCCAAATTTTAAAGGCACTAATCTGAATTTTGCATTGGAGAAATAAATTGTTTGCAATGGTAAATGTGATTTAGTGAGATATTGATATTGTTTAAGTTGGGATCTATTCTTGATGCTTTGAAGTTGCTAAGGCCTCTAGGTCATCTAGGTTTTTTTGTCTTATTGGAGCTATAACTAAACAAAATCTAAAACCATTATGGTTGCAACAAATTACTCTCTTTTTTATTTATAACTCACATTTCAACCGTCAAAATTTTCTAGTAAGCTACCATAATAATCTACTAGTCTCAACGCACTTTTTGGGTGGTTTACTTGTACTTTTTGTGGGTTGAAATTTTATTCTATAGAAATAGTTTGCTACAACCACAAGGTTGATAATATATCTCTGCAATACTTGTTTATAATAACCTTATTTCATTGGTAAAGTATTATGCTTTCATACTTGAGTTACCCTAGTTATTGCTAGCCTATCTCTTACATCATTTACTTGACTTTTAGCATCTTGTAGCAACTTAAATAATCATTTACTTGATGATATATGTTTTTGTTGACTGTTTCAAATAGGGACAAGAATATTAACTTGATTTTCCATTGGATTGTTGAGCTTGTATCTCATCTTTTCTTGTGTCTCGGGAAGGTACAATCATCTTCTGCAGTTACTCAATTTCCTTGGAAACTATTAACCACTTCCAAGACTCTTTTCCAAGCCATATCCCACCTAGTATATTGACCTATAGGGGGATTCCATCATCTCAATTTTCATCTCATTTCCCCTTAGGGTCACTTGGGACTTCCCCCTTGTGTTTTATTTTTCCTTCACTACAGCGAGGGGAGGATTTATCTGAGGTGACAGTGGGTAAACTCTCCCACCATTATCGCCATCTTATGGATGGGGTTGGGCTTTTCCCAACCTACATTTTTCACAATAATAATGATGAAAATGGAAATGATGATGACGATGGGGTACGATGATGATGATGATTTATGGCAATGAAAATGGCGATGATGATGATGATGACGGTGGTGATGAAAATGATGATGATGATGAGTATAATGTCAGTGATGATTATGGTGATCATGACAATGATGATGATGATGAGGAGGAGGAGGAGGAGGATAGTGGCAATGATGATGAGGATGGTGATAATGAAAATAATGATGAAGATGATGAGGAAAATGGAAATGATGATGATGGCGATGGCGATCATGAAAATGACGACGACGATGATGATGACAATGGAAATGATGATGATGATGGTGCACAATGATGATGATGATGATGATGATTTATGGAAATGAAAATGGTGATAATGATCATGATCATGATGAAAATGGCGATGAAAATGATTATGATGATGATGATGACAATGACAACAATGATGACCATGATGATGGTGATCATGACAATGATGATGACGATGATGAGGACAATGTAAATGATGATGATGATGATGATGATGATGATGATGATGGTGATCATGAAAATGATGATGGCGATGATGACAATGGAAATGATGATGACGATGGTGTGCAATGATGATGATTTATGGTGATGATGACGATGAATATGGTGATGATGATGATGATGACAATGGCGATGATGATGACCATGACAATGGTGATCATGACAATGATGATGAGGAGGAGTAGGATAATGGAAATGATTATGACAATGGTGATCGTGACAATGATGATGACGATTATGATGATGATGATGATGATGGTGATAATGATAATGATTACGATGATGATGAGCATGCTCTTGATGATGGAAATGACGATGACGATGACAATTAAAATTATAATGATGATGATGATGATTTATGGAAATGAAAATGGCAATGATGATGATGACCCTGATGATGGTGATCATCACAATGATGATGACGATGATGAGGATAATGGGAATGATGATGACGATGGTGATCATGAAAATGATTATGATGATGATGATGATGATGGCACATGATGATGATGACGATGATGATGATGGCGTGCGATGATGATGGCATGCAATGATTATGATGATGATGATGATTATGACGACGATGGTGATGACAATGATGATGACGATTATGATGATTAAAATGTCAATGATGATGATGGTGGTGGTGGTGGTGGTCATGACAATGATGATGACGATGATGAGGACAATGGAAATGATGACGACGACGATGATGATTACAATGTCAATAATGATGATGATGATTATGATGGTGATCATTAAAATGATGATGATGACAATGGAAATGATGATGGGAATGATGGTGATCATGACAATAATGATGACGATGATGATGAAAATGGCAATGATGATGACGATGGTGTGCGATGATGATGATGATTTATGGTGATCATTATGATGATCATGATGACGATGGTGATGACAATGATGATGAAGATCATGATGAAAATTTCAATGATGATGACCATGACGATGGTGATGATGATGATGATGATGATGATGATGATGATGATGATGATGATGATGATGATTATGGTGGTGGTGATGATGATGATGATGACCATGATGATGGTGATCATGATAATGATGATGACAATGATGAGGAAAATGGAAATGATGATGATTACGATGATGGTGATCATGAAAATGATGATGACGATGACGATGATGATGACGATGATGACGACGACGATGATGATGACAATGACGATGATGACCATGTTGATGATGATGGAAATGAAGATGATGATGAAAATGGAAATGATGATGACTATGGCACATAATGATGATGATGATGATGCTTAATCCATATAAATAAATAATTTAAAGAGAATAAATCATATAAAATATATAATCACATAAATCATACATTTCATCATTTCTACAATATCATTGATCATCTTCTTCATAATCCAAGTCTACATCTGTATCATCTGGTTCAGAATCGACGTTGAAAGGATTGGCCATATCAACATCATATTCATCAAAGTTATTTTCAATAATATCATCATCAATATGATTGTCGAGAACATTGTCATATACATCTGACTCAACTTATTCATCTGACGATACATCTATCTCATGTTCCTTTGCATATTCTTCTTCTTCAATATCATCTTCTTCTGATACATTATACTTTACAGGCCTTCCTCTTGGATCATATCTAACAATGTATGACCAACCTACTTTACATGGAACCTATGAATAAAATACCTGCTCATATTAGCTTGAAAGAGCATATGTTTTTGTACCCGGATCAAACATACTTGTATTAACCATGGTAAATCCATTGGCATGCTCAATAACATTTCTTTTAGGATCATGTTCATTCATCTGTAACCTGTACCATTTGACCTCGAACATAACTAACTTGAAGTAATTAAATTCACACTCGATTATATCATTCAAATACACATAGTATCTATTTTAGGATATTGTTTGATTCGTGTCACTTCTAGAGGAAACATTAATGACTTGAAAGACTGCAATTATCCAAGAATCAGAGGTTTTCTTATTATAATCCAACTTTTTGATGCAAAATTTACATCCATTGCACCACATAGCCTTGTGGTGTTTCAATTGCAATATGCCCCACTGATGCATGAGCATCTTTCAAAATCATTTTAATATTTGTTTTCTAGAAAAATGTAGTTTCCTCATTGTAGTTGTTTTAATTGTTTTCTTAAGCTGTAATAATCTAGTATGTTTGATAAGAATAATTCATCTTGCTGCGAATGTAATAGTTTTGTTTGATTTAGGTATGATGTTGAAGAGTTAGATAAGTTAGAAAAATATTGTTGAGNAATATTGTATCAATTTTATTTTGTTTTAATGATTTAATATTATTTTGAAGTGCTTACTTAATCACCAATGCATGCAGAAATCAAAACAACACAGAAAACACAGTACACCATAATTTTTACGTGGAAGCCCAATGCGGGAGAAAACCATGAAACATCTTTCTTTATGTTTTTCTTCAAGCACCAACTTACAATTTAAAAAAAAAAATATTGGCACGCACCCACCCATTGCAAATAATGAGGACACCAATCCTCTTAGGCACCAACCTGTTACAAATGATGAGGACACCAATCCTTAGTGAAATTTAGCTCACCCTAGAAGCACCCTTCCACCCTCAAGAGATGCAAGCTCCAACCTGAAGAGTGAGGACACCAACCCTCTCACCTGCACCACCCTACCTCCCTTTATTCAATTTTCTCTAATGAAAAATTCCTTACACAATTAATCCTTTCTCAATACTTTTCTATTCAATTAAAATTCGATTTGATATATCTCTAGCTTAGTTCCTTTGAATAATTACAAGACCTTTTCCCTATCTTCTCATCAACAATGTACTTGATCAGAGAAAAACCCTATTTATAATGTTTTTTCCTGAGTTCAAATGACTGTATGTTGACGCATAACAATTATATTGTGGACATATATTGACCAGATCAAGGTCCAGTTAGTTATATGTGGACGCAATTATGTCTAAATTAAGTATGTGGACGCTTAACAATTATCTTGTGGACATATCTTGACCAGATCAAAGTCCAGTTAGTTATATGTGGACATGCTTTTGTCTAAATTAAGAATATTTCTTGTCCAGTTACAATTGTTCATTCTTAAACTAAATCAAATGGACCAAATGTTCCAACAAATGACCTCCAACTCATATCCAACAACATAACCTATTCTTATAAGAGCATCTCCTCAAATTGATGCAATGATTCACATTTTGGTTTACAAAGAACCCAATGTGTAAATAGATTAGGAGCGCAAGACTCAAGTCACAAGTCTTTATCCTATTATACTTTCCCTATAGTGCGCTCACAAAATCACCCCACCAGACTATGAGCGCGCCTTGGTGATTCAATCACTTGATTGTTGAACTTCCACTCGTTCCATCACAATCCACTATGTCACTTGCCACACTTACCCTATAGTGCACTCACCAAGTCGCCCCACCGAAATGTGAGCGCACCCTAGTGACTCGCTCACTTAATTGTTGAACTTCCACTCATTATGTCTCTTGTATCATTGACTTTGTCTCATCACACTCCACTGCATTGTTCGTCGCACTATCTCAAAGCACCCTGCATTCATTGAAAATATGTCATCGTGTTGCAACACCAACATTTGCTTCTCCACTTCGCAATCACGAGCAAGTAAATCTATCATAGTCTATTCCATTGCATTTTTCTCCATCATACTTCACTTCTGAACTGCGTCGTAGGCCATCCCCCTGTTCTATACACATTCCTTACAAACTCAGTCACCTCCACCCATTGCTCGATAAATATCTGTTATTGGATCATATTGGATCTGTAGTCTCACATGTCGATCCTTCTGTGCACTTTTGTTTTCATCCTTTCATGACTTCCTCTGTCTATGCATTATACTTTGCGCCATAATTTTTTTTAATATGTTATAACTGACCATGTCCATGACCATTTTGACATCAATGACAACATATGTGCAACAAAATCTCCCTTTTTCATTGATGGAAACCAAAAGAGTCTGCTTCTATTTTATGAAAGGTGACTTCCAAATAAATGGCCTTTATGCTAAGTCATTGCCCCTTTTAATGTGCACAAAAAATTTCCCCTTTCAATGTATATCAACATTTGGGTTTGATGGCCTCTATGCTAATATACTCCTCGTTTTAATGTGTGGAACAAAATCTCCCTTTCAATGTGTATCCACATCCAATTTTGTTGGTTTTTATTTTATCAACATTCGGGTTTGTTAGTTTTTTTGGTTACTCTCCCCCTTTGATAGAAATAACAAAGAGAGACTCTTCATATTCTCCCTCTGGGAAGAAAGTCCTCTGGGAGCCTGTGCTAAAAAATGCTCTTGTTTTCTTTACTCGCACAGAACCACCCTCAAACAGAATACCATCAAGATCCATTGCAAACTTCTACTGTGTGCATCTCCACAAAAGAAAACTTATTTTTATGATTAATGTTGATATTAACAATAACATCACTTGGCCCTAATACAAACTAAAATGGGGCACCTGTATAAGTAGTGAACTATGTTTGTTACTGAAGAAGGGAAGATGAGATCACACCCAACCTCTGTCTAAGATACTCTAAGGATTATCTTGGTAATGAATTAGTAAAAATATCTGCAATCTTCTCTTTGGAAGGAACATACTCTAATTTGAACACCTAATCCTGAACATGTTCTCTGAGAAAATCATATTTGATTGGTATATGATTAGTTTTAGAGTGTTGAATAGGGTTTCTATAGATATTGATAGAACTTGTATTGTCACACATGATGGAGACAGGTTGATCACAAGGAACTTGAATATTATTGAGATTTTTTTTTATCCACAACACTTGAGTACAACAGGATGTTGCAACTATATATTTGGCTTCAACTATAAAGAGGGAAATATAAGTTTTTTTTCATTGAGCTAGGACACTAAACAACTGCCAAGAAAGAATGCACCTCCACTAGCGTTTTTTCTATCATCAATACTCCATGCCTAGTCTGCATCTGTATAAGTTCTAAGAACGAGGTCTGTGTCTTTTGGTTACCACAATCTATAATCAATAGTGCCTTGAAATTATCTAAATATTATTTTAACTACAAGGACATGAGTTTCCTTAGGATTAGATTGAAACGCGCCTACCAAAACTACTGCTTGCATGATGTCAGGCCTTGAAGCTGTGAGATAGTGTAAACCTCCTATAGTATAATACATGGTTTGATCTATTTCTGGAGCATCGTCATCTTTGTTGAGTTTGCAACTAGTAGTCATAAAAGTGCTCACTAGTGCACAATTTTCCATGCCAAATTTCTTCAAGATTTCCTTGAAATATTTACTTTGAGAAACGAAAATTCCTCTTTCTGATTGATGAATCTGTATACCAAGAAAGAAGGAGATTTCCCCCAACATAGACATCTCAAACTATTGTTGCATTGCAGCTACAAAATTCTTACTCATTAATTCAATGTTACTACCAAAAATAATATCATCAACATATACTACAATAATTAACAAGTCATTACCTTCATCCTTGATGTATAAGTTGCTATCAGTCGTTCCCTTTTTAAATCCTTGATTGCACAAATACTTGCCAAGTATGTAGTACAAATCTCTTGGAGCCTTTTTTATCCCATATAAGGATTTATTTAATCGGAAGACATAATACTTTTTGTCAGTTCGTTGAAAACCCTCTGGATGCTCCACATAAACTTCTTCCTCTAGATCATCATTTATAAAGGTTGATTTGACATCCATCTAATAAAATTTGAATTTTTTGTAGCATGTAGAAGCCAAAAACATCCTGATAGCTTCAACTCTTGAAGCATGGGAAAATGTTTCTTCAAAGTCCACTACTTCCACTTGAGCATACCCTTTGCATACCAGTCTAGCCTTGTTTTTGACTATCTGTTCATCTTCATTCAACTTGTTTCTATATACCCATTTAGTTCCAATTACATTATTGTTATTGGGTCTTGGAACAAGATCCCAAGTCTTATTTTTCTCTATTTGATCTAGTGCTTCATTCATGGCTTTGACCCAGTGGTCATCCTGACTTGCTTGCACAAAATTTTGGGGTTCACTCATGGAGAACAATGAAAAATTTGTAGAGCTATATGTATCTATAAGTTTTGTTCTAATTTGTACACCTAATTCCTTGTTTCCAAGAATTTGATTTTTTGGATGATGTTTTTGAACATACCTTGATGGGGTCTTCGATTGTGGTGTTTCCATTCTCTCCTCTTCCTCTTAATCCTATGGTTGTTGAAGCTCATTCATTTCGTCATATTGTGTTTCATTGTTGATTGGTTCATCATATGGATCATCATGATGCTAGTGTCTCACTAGATGAAGTGGTCCTTCATATACCTTTACATCTATACTCTCAACTATCTTGTGGAGCCTTTTGTTGTATCACTTTTACCCTTTGCTTATGTAGGAGTATCCTAATATGATACCTTCATCAGATCTAGATTCAAACTTACCTAATTTGTCTTCATTTCTTTTATTGTAGCATTTTCTTCCAAATATCTTGAAATGTTTTATTTATGTTGATTTTCCATGCCATAGCTCATAAGGGGTTTTATTTTTGTTTACTCTTATGTGAGATTTATTGAGAATGTTGACTGCATTTTGAATGGAATCTCCCCAAATGGTGTTGGGTACCTTTGATTCATCAATCATGGCCCTGGCCATTTCTTGAACTATTATGTTCATCCTTTCTACAACTCCATTCTACTAAGGGGTTCTTGCAATAGAAAAATGTCTCTTGATCCCACCTTTTTAAAAATAACTGTTGAATTCATCATATGTGAATTATCCTCCTCTTTCTAACCCTAGGCACTTTATTTTTAAGTCCATTTCATTTTCTACCTATGCTTTGAATATTTTAAAATTTTCAAAAGCTTCAAATTTATGCTTCAATAATCCAACCCAAGTCATATTGGTATAGTCATCAATCAACAACATACAATAGTTTTCACCTCATGGAGATTGTGTACTAGTAGGTTCACAAAGATATGTATGGATCAACTCAAGAGGTCGAGTGGTGGAGTGTTCTCTTGCCTTGAATTGAACTCTTGACTGCTTTCCAAACTGACCTGACTTGCAGACAATATTCTCAGGTTTGGAAATTTTAGGCATATCTCGTACAACATATTTTCTTCCTAGATTAACAAGTTGATTAAAACTAAGAGAACCTAGTCTTTTGTTCCAAAGCCAACTCTCATCGGTTTTACCAATGCAACATTTTTCTTTTCCTTCTTCTAGGACATACACATTCCCTGGAGTTTTGATTTCCTTTACAACAATCTTCCCTATATTTAGATCCATTACTTTACATCCTTTTGAATGAAAGAGATCATTGTGTCCTTGGTCACACATTTGACTTACACTCAACAATTTATTTTTTATACCATATACATGCATCACATTTTGTTCTTTGGTCTTTCCTTTCTTATCTTCATCTAGTACAACAATTCCTTTTCCTCTAATTCTAGTTGGAGCATTATTTCCAAAAGTAACATTACCACCTTTTTCTTCAGTTAGGAATTCAAACATACTCTTGTCTCCTGTCATGTTCTTAGAGAAGCCATTGTTAATATACCATTAATTTTCTTGATTTTTTGCATATAGAGCTAGTCCACATTTTTCTTTGTTTTTATTTTTCTTCCTCCAAACCTTGGTAAAATTTTCTTGTTTGTCTTGATTAAATACATGAAACATATTTCTTCTGCATTCACTTTCCTTTAGTCCAAAATTATTGCATATGTGGCACTCGATTTCATTCAGTAAAGGAGGGAAGGAATTATTGAGAGAATTTTGAACCATAGCCATTTGAGGTTTATTGAATCTCATTCCTACATTTTTGTTATATATAAAATTCCTGCAACTCAACCTTATGTCCAAAGTTATCACAAGAGAAAGAATATCCATAGAAAAAGTTTGGATTCCTTGGAATGAAGAACCTACTTGAAGGAATTTATCTTTGTCTACCAAATTGATAAGATTTAGACATCTGTTGCGTCCTTGCTTCATATTTATTTTCATGGTTGGGTTGATCCAGTTATGTTTGATTCTTCTTTTCATTTTATAACTTGTTAGGATAACTGTTGTTTCCGTTGAGATAATTGGCATAGTTTGTGGGATTATCAGTAGTTGGCATGTTGATTCTTGACTCACCTTTGACAATGTTCAAACTCTCCTTATATCCCAGTCCCGCCTTGTCATCTTGTGCTCTTTGATTGCTGAGAATGCTATCTAGGATTTTCGATCCTCTTAGGAATTTGATATTCATTTGAGTCTTGGAATTATCTAGATCTTTTCTTAAGGATACTATTTGTGCTTCTAGTTTTTCATGGATGTTATCCTTTTCTTTTATCTGATTCATCAATATTTCTTCCTTTCTTTTGGCCTCTTCTAGAAGGATTTTTAAAATGACTACATCTTCTTCAATCTCATTGTATTTTTATTTATAAATTTGTAACTATTATTTTCTTAGTCTATTCCTTTTCTTGAGTCGAGAGAATTCCTCCGGAGAATTAATGATTTCTCCTTCCATGTTGACTATAGCTTCACACTCTTCTATGTCTGTTTTTTCTTGATCAGATATTTGTTGCTCTAGCCATGAGGATTTTTTCATCTTGAGTTGTATCTGGATCATATTCTTCTTCTTTAGTTTCTGAAGATTTGCTACTATCCTCCCTTGAATAAAAATTGTTCCTTTTAAAAGACTTTTTCTTCTTAAACTCCCTAGGTTTATCCTTTCCTTTTCTTCCTTTTTCATTGGGTTTGTTTTCTTTAAAAGAAAATTTGGATCCAAAATGACCAACTTTACCACAATGAAATAATTTGAATGGTAACATACCTTTATACTTTCTAGAGCCCCTATTCATTTTCCTTATAAAGTTAACTTATTCATCTGAGAAGTGTTCAGAGGAATCATGTTCTTGAGATGTTGATGATTTGAAAAATTCCTTGAAGATTGCATCCTTTAGATCTGGTCATTCTTTCCTGGTCTTCATCTCATAAGAAGTCAATATTCCATGGAGCCTATACATAGTCAGTTTCTATAGTTCATGAATTTCTTCTACAACAGAAACCTTAACATCAAGTCTTGAGGGAAGAGATCTTAGTATCTTCTGAACCAGCATAGCTTCCTCAATATTATCACCTAGTCCTTTAATAGTGTTTATAGTATCATATACTCTGAGAAATAAACCTACAATATTTTCATCTTCACTCATCCTTAGGCTTTCAAATTGCATTATGTGAGCTTGAAGTTTGTCCAAATTTACTTTATCATGTCCTTCATAACTGTTTACCAGTTTGTCCCATATTTCCTTTGCAGATTCCAACTGCATTACTTTAATAAATTCTATTTCTAGAAGCCCACCTTGGATATAATTCATATATATTTCATTACTGTAGTAATTTTTCTTAACAACTTCATTATTTGGAAGAGTTCCTGGAATTTTATAGCCATCTACCACAATCTTCCAGACTTCCATACCAAGAGACATCAAGTAGGTCTTTGTTTTGATTTTCCAAAAAGGAAAATGTGTTCCATTGAATAGAGGATATTTGTTTGAATAAGAAGAGGAATATTGACTTGCCATACTTTTTGTGTGATATTCCCTCCAACTATTAGGCTATTACTAAAGGAAAACACTATGATACTAATTAGTGAGACTCACAATAATACTGAGGGGGGAGGGGGGTGAATCAATCTTGTATCAATTTTCTCAATTTTATTTTCTTTTAATGATTTAATATTGTTTTGAAGTTATTAATCAATCACCAATGCATGCAGAAATAAAAACAACACAAAAAACACAGTACACCAGAATTTTTACATGGAAACCCAATGAGGGAGAAAACCACATAACATCTTTCTTTATGTTCTTATACAAGCATCAAATTACAATTTATAATTTATTTTTCTTGAACAACACCCACCCGTTGCAAATAATGAGGACACCAATCCTCTCATGAACCAACCTATTACAAATGATGAGGACACCAATCCTTAGTGAACTTCAGCTCACCCTAACATGACCCTTTCACCTTGAAAATATTAAAGATCCAACTTGCAATAATCAGTGAGGACACCAATCCTCAGTAGGGAACCAACCTGAAGAGTGAGGACACCAACCCTCTCCCCTACACCACACTACATCCCTTTATTGAATTCTATATAATGAAAAATTCCTTACACAACTAAACATTTCTCAAGACTTTTATCTTCAATTAAAAAATGATCTGATATATCTCCAGTTCAATTACTTTGAATAGTTACAGGACCGTTTCCCTCTCTTCTCATCAACAACGTACTCGATCAAATAACATCCCTATTTATAATTTATTTTCGTGAGTTCAAGTGACTATATGTGGATGCATAACAGTTATATTGTGGACATATCTTGACCAGATCAAGGTCCAGTTAGTTATAAGTGGACACACTTCTCTCTAAATTAAGTATGTGAAAACATAAAAATTATATTGTGGACATACCTTGATCAGATCAAAGTCTATATAGTTATATGTGGAAAAACTTCTATCTAAATTAAGAATATTTCTTGTCCAGTTACAACTGGTCATTCTTCAACTAAATCAAACAGACCAAATATTCCAATGAATGAGCTTCATCTCATCTCTAGCAACATAACTTATTATTATCATAGCATCTCCTCAAATTGATGCAACAATTCACATTCTGGTTTATAGAGCACCCATTGCACAGATAGAATAGGAGCGCAAGACTCAAGTCACAAGTATTTATCATGTCTCACTTGCCCTGTAGTGCGCTCACCAAGTCGCCCCACCAGACTGTGAGCACTCCTTGGTGAATCACTCACTTGACTATTGAACTTCCACTCGTTCCATCATAGTACATGTCATCGCTTGTCACACTTTCCCTGTAGTGCACTCACTAAGTCTGCCCACCGGACCATGAGCGTACCCTGGTGACTTGATCAATTTATTGTTGAACTTCCACTCGTTTTTTTGTAGTCCACTCCATCTCTTGTCGCACTGACTTTGTCTCGTCACACTCCATTGTGTCATTCATCGCACTAGCTCAAGGCACCCTACAGTCATTCTACATTCATCGCCATGATGCAACTCTAACATCCGCCACTCCACTTTGTAATCATGGAGAAGGAAATTTGTCGCAGTCTATTCCATTGCATTTTTCTCTTTCCTACTTCACTTTTGAACTATTTCATAGATCATCTGTTGGATTACTGAGAGGGGGGGGGGTGAATAAGTAATAACGTAATTATAATCCTTTTTCTTCAAATGTTATATCAATGTAGAATTATTATCCAATAATGAGCAGTAAGAAATAAACAATCACACATATACATAGTACACTAGTGTTTTACGTGGAAACCCAAATCGGGAGAAAACCACAGAATGATTTTTCTTATATGTCTTGAAGAATTACATTCATTGGAAGCACCAACTTCCTTTGTTTTCCAGCTGCAACTGGAAGGAGGCTCCA
>ML794950.1:201229-231702 GCA_009831015.1 Picea engelmannii
TCGTCCAACTTATGCATACCATGTTGTGTACACATGATATCATGATGATGCAAGCACACCTCATTACGTAGGTTTTCATTCTTGTGTAGGTCATCTTGTTAGATTTTGGGTTGCTTATAAAGTATTTATGCCATGAAAAGGGTGCACTTCATATGATGTGGGGTGCATGGTGAAACTCTAGCCCCTTTCTATATCTTACATTGTTTTGGTTATATCTAGATGTGGTGATGAGTTTTATGATTGATCTCATTGATCATTAGTATGTAATAGCTTGTAGCATATTGTTTTTTGGATTCTAGGGACCGTGTTGGTTTTTGTGATTGGAAAGGAAGCATGTAGATGATTGAGTAGGGGGAAGAGGCCATGATGAGAGTGAGATAAACCAAACAAATGGTTTTGAATCATGGTTCCAACAATAACTAGCCTTGTTACCATAAGATGAAGAGGTACCATGATCAAAGCTAGAGATATTTCTCTTTGACACAAAGGAATAGGTATTAAATAAAACCTTCTACAAGAGAAAGAAAAGCTAGGGGTACAATATGGACATCGTATCGAGGAAAAGGTTATTGTGAGAATATAGACTTGTCCTCTAGTAGTCGTGGAATCGTCGTTAACTTTCATGCAAATGACCAAATATAAAATAGAAATTAGTATAGGAAAATATGGTGTTAAGTAATGTAGTATACCTAGGGAGGTAATATGGGATACCTAGGGAGGTACCCAATATTACCTCCCTAGGTATACTACATATGGAAGCCAATAATTGATAAATAACTACTCTCGGGGAACAATACCAATCCATGGAGAGTGAGTCATACACCAAGGTGGAATTTGCCTATGTGGTCTCTTCTTTTTGCATGTCCATATTGGATATGGAGACCAAACTCATTCACAAGAAGAATATTGTAGTTAACCTTTAGAATTCCTTCGTCAAATTGATATGATCATAGAAGGGAAGATGGAGGAAATATTGTACTTCAAAATTAAAATACTTAAGTGCATGGATTGGCAAGAGTAACATTCCCTAGTTTCATAGTTAATTCTGACATCTATTTTAAACTCTTAAAACTCAAATTAAAACAATTAGTACCATAAACTGAAGGGCTCACAACAAGTCCATAGCTTCTAAAAATTTCAAAATCGAATTATATTAGTTTAACATTTATGGCATGCTACCCCATTATATTGCAAGAAAAATACACTACGGATATGCCATAATATGTGCAAATATGATTAGAAATTGTTAAATATTAGAAACTATTAAATATCATAAACTTCCTCCCAACTCTTCAATAGTTTGTTGTGGGCTACAAAATGTTTGGACCATTCACCTTTGGGTTTTAATTAAATTGGTAATTTTTTGTATTAGGAAAATTCACCAACTTTTATACTCAAGAAAAATGTAATTTACTAAATTTATCCATTTTTTTAATGCTTGGCACCTTGATTAACTATACCTTGGAAATGTATCGTGAACTCTACCAAGTAAGTATCATCATATGCCTTTGGTGCAATAATACAAGCATGTTTTCCCATGCATAGTTTCATTAATTTGTTGAAAACAAAGAAATTGCAAACCCATCCCTTTCCAGTGGAGGTGCAGATCATACAAATAGTACCCATAAAGTTTTAAAACTATGTTAGGACTCAAGATTTGAAGGTAACAAGATTCCATAACACATGATGTGTTCATGAATAATTTAGTCTATGACATTATGAATATGATATATCATTGTTCTACAGTATGAAACAGTATTCCATCTAAGTCCTATTTCGACACTTATTCCATCTTTACCAAAGAAAAAAGTGTGAATCGTGTCAAGCCCAATGTTCACATGTGATTATTATGATCATGCTTGGCACATGCATTTTGACGATGTCTATTTAGGTGAAGGATGTGGACAAATTCAATCATATTGTCCCTAACTATTTTTTCTCATTCAATGGAGTGTAGGTACAACCGAATAGGTACTTATTAGACCTATCATCCTCAAGCGAGGGAATTTATGGAGGGAGGGGGGATAGTGTTACGATGTCCAACACATCTAACATGGAAAGATCAACTAGAGGTGAAAAGGTCATAAGCAAGTTTCGTAGGAACATGGAATTATTTCTTGTTGAAGGAGCTTCATGTTCTTATGACCATGAGAGCATAGGTGACGTCAAGGTTCATTTGAGGTACAAAAATCTATTGATATCATGGGTACCCAATGACCTTCCTCAGTTGGACATTGACTTCTTTTTCAATGAGAAGATTTATTGCATTGCTTCATCATCCATACATGGTTTGGGTCTATTCTCCATGGATGGCATAAAGGTGAAATATTGAGGAATTGTTGAGTTCATGGAGTATGTTTGACCATGCTACAACTATGGAGATTGGATGAGGATGGTTTGATATATTCCAAGTATGCGAACATATGTAGTCACTGCAAATTACATACAACTAAAATAAAGTGATAAAAATAAAGGAGCGATGGTGTATATTGATGGAAGGCCAAAGGTGTCGGGCAATATTGCAGGGCTTATTAACAGTACAAGACCCGGGACAACAAGAAATCAACCCAATTGTATATTTGAGGGGCATGAAGGAAATCGAATATTTGTATGTGAAGTGAAAACAATAGTTGCATCAGAAGAGTTTTTTATTGATTACGATTTGAATCGAATTGATGGAAGCACTGTTATTATGGGGGTTGTTAGTGACAAAAAATGTAATGGTATTTTTAAAAGCCTGTTCATATCCCTCTCATTTTTACTTGTTATTTTTGTGGCCAATGTCTTTAATTCCAAGTTCTTCATGGATTTTCCGGTGATTGATTTTGCCCAGCATCCTTAAATTTTCCCCTCTTGATCTGCAATACAAATAAAATTGTTAGCCCTAATCTATTGCATCTAGTCACTATCCTAAGTCTAGAATCTCTAATCTCAAACCCAAGTGCCAAGATCTATAGTCCATTCATTTCATCCACGTGTCAAACTAAGCCTAGCCTTCGGTTTGTTTTTGGGTTTTTGCAAAATTTTGGTTGAGTCCACAAGCCAATTGTCATATCGATCCAATTCTTATGCTAAGTCTACAACCCACAAGCCACGAAGTGAAGTCACAAATCAATTGCAGGTCAATACACTATGCTAAGCACAATCGTTGAGTTTCATTTCTAATGATTCATCAAAGGTTTACGATATCATTAAAGTTACAATCTTCAAACATCGATGATTGTGGAATATGTCCCGTGAACAAAATAAAGATAAATGACAGGTGCCCGAGATTGCAGGTGCCAAAGATTTTGCAGATGGAAAAGCGATAGCACCTAAGAATTTACAAGTGTTGATGCTTAGTATTACGCATCAACGTGCCAAGTTACAAAGCCAAAGGATCTAAACATCTGATGCATGGGGGATTCGATCTCTGAATGAAAAATAGAAAATTGCCAAAACATTTTTTGTTTGCAGGCAGAGAATGTGTGCGCAGCTATCCGATGGAGAAACAGAGCATTTGTTGTTGGAATGTTTAATAGAAACGAAGTGATATGGCCACAAGGAGGAGTGCAGAGCCACGAAAACCTACAAATACACAAATGATAAGGATCAAAGACATTGAGTAGAGCAATACATTGTGCAAACATGAGTTCAAACGGTTCTTGCCATATGGTTTTCCTCTTTACCATTTTAACTCGCTACATTTTCCAAATCATAGCAGATATGTCGGACGAGAGTTTATAAGGTACAAGTATCAAAATCGCATCAAAGGCCAAAAGTGTCAACAGTAAACTATAAGCACCAAGCTCACTGTTATAACAGGGCATCAGGTCCGATGACAAGGGATCATTATTCAAGCCGTTAAATATGCTATCAGGGACTTTTTCTATCTCAAGCACAGATGTCAAGAAAGTTTTGATCGTTTATAGATCTAGTGAAACCGATGGCATCATGTGGATAATAAAAACATCAATGAATTCCACCCTGCTCTATTCAATGAAATTTTCAACAGAGCCTCGATCTTCTTCTAACCTCTATGCATAGATTCCTATCCAAGTCTTTCAAAGAATCTCATTCTGCATCTTTTGGGCATTTCGTGGATCATACTTGGTTATTCATTAAGCCTAATGAAGGACTTTCGTAATCATATTATCAAGTATTTTTGTTAGGAGAGGAATGTTAGAGCAGTGTTAAGTTAGACCTATGGTATCTGAGTTATTTCACTTAAGATCAGGTGGTCTTCCTATTTTCTAAATACTTGGATATTAAACTTGATTGCTTTTGCATCTATGAGTTTTTCTCCATCGTCATGAGCAACTGTTGCAGAGGATACATAAACGATTTGATCAAACCTGTGATGAGGTACACAAATGTTTCATGCACACAACATCACAGTAAAGAAGAGATTCCCAGAATTATTTAGTACCTTGTATTTTGTTCACAAACTAGAAATCAAGCCAAGATACTCACAAATACTAAAGGTACATATCGAGCAAGGCTCAGAGAATTAGATAAAGGGAAAAAATAAATGATCTCAGGATAGTTGAAGACAGATTTCCACTATTTTAAGCAATTATTGCACAACAGGCATAATAGGCAGCTAAGAGTCAAATTCATGCTTCAAAGACCTCAGCCTGAAGCACACCTTGACCTTGAAACCCTAGCAGAAGCAGCTAGTAAGATTGTTGATATTCCAGACCCTGTTCAGGCTGTTGAAGCTTTGGAAGATCAACCCTAAACGTTTTGGAAGCAAGGAGGTAATGCATTTTTGTGAATTTTGACTATTTCTGAAAACATGTGTTTCAGTGGTTTAGGCGGACATTTCAATTGTTCATTAGCCACCGAAAGCAGAACTTTCGGTGGCTAGCAGGCACGAATCTTGGCTATCATCGTCACCGAAAGCACTGAACAAGGTAGAGAAGCAGATTTTTGCACAGATCCAACTTTTGTTGATCCAAACACCACGAGGATGGTTTTTAATGTTAAATAATAATAAAAGGGATCTATTTTAGTGTTCTATCCCAATCTTTTGAGGGAGTTGTTGAGGCAAGAAGCTAAAGGAGTTTTCCTATTTTTGGTCAAAGATATTATAAGCAGTTAAAAGGAGATTTCCAGGATGAGACCATTAGCTTCCAGATGTCAGTTGAAGTTTCTAGAAGGCATAGTCATCATCCAGCATACAGGAGCAGCTGTCAAAGACTTAGTATATGATATGGTTTGAATCCCTTTATATAGGAGTTGTTCCTATTATTTTGGGATTATTTTTATATTATGCTATCTTTAGTATTCTCGATCCTTCTTCGTACGATCTCATTTGTATATTGTAAAGGATATAAAGTAAATCGGGGATGAGGGCTAGGCATTCGAATTTGGAGACTCTTTCAGATTCTGTACTCAAGCTTCTCATTTTCATATTAAGTAATACAAGATTCTTTTGCCATAACTTGTTCAGATTTCATCTCCTTGCCAAAACATTTTTTGTTTGCAGGCAGAGAATGTGTGCACAGCTGTCTGATGGAGAAACAGAGCATTTGTTGTTGGAATGTTTAATAGAAACGAACTGATCTGGCCACAAGGAGGAGTGCAGAGCCACGAACACCTACAAATACACAAATGATAAGGATCAAAGACATTGAGCAGAGAAATACATTGTGCAAACAAGAGTTCAAAGGGTTCTTGCCATCTGGTTTTCCTCTTTACCATTTTAACTCGCTACATTTTCCAAATCATAGCAGATATGTCGGGCGAGAGTTTATAAGGTACAAACATCAAAATCACATCAAAGGCCAAAAGTGTCGACAGTAAACTATAAGCACCAAGCTCACTGTTATAACAGGGCATCAGGTCTGATGAAAAGGGATCATTATTCAAGCTGTTGAATATGCTATCAGGGACTTTTTCTATCTCAAGCACAGATGTCAAGAAAGTTTTGATCATTTACAAGTCTAGCGAAACCAATGGCATCATGTGGATGATAAAAACATCAATGAATGCCACCCTGCTCTATTCAATGAAATTTTCAACAGAGCCTCGATCTTCTTCTAACCTCTATGCATAGATTCCTATCCAAATCTTTAAAAGAATTTCATTCTACATCTTTTGGGCATTTTGTGGATCATACTTGGTTATTCATTAAGCCTAATGAAGGACTTTCGTAATCATATTTTGAAGTATTTTTGTTAGGAGAGGAATGTTAGAGCAGTGTTAAGTTAGACCTGCGGTATCTGAGTTATTCCACTTAAGATCAGGTGGTCTTCCTATTTTCTAAATACTTGGATATTAAACTTGATTGCTTTTGCATCTGTGAGTTTTTCTCCATCGTCATGAGCAACTGTTGCAAAGGATACATAAACGATTTGATCAAACCCGTGATGAGGTACGCAAATGTTTCATGCACACAACATCACAGTAAAGAGAAGATTCCCAGAATTATTTAGTACCTTGTATTTTGTTCACAAACTAGAAATCAAGCCAAGATACTCACAAATACTAAAGGTACACATCGATCAAGGCTCAGAGAACTAGAGAAAGGGAAAAAATAAATGATCTCAAGATAGTTGAAGACAGTTTTCCACTATTTTAAGCAACTATTGCACAACAGGCAGAATAGGCAGCTGGGAGTCAAATTCATGCTTCAAAGACCTCAGCCTGAAGCACACCTTGACCTTGAAACCCTAGCAGAAGCAGCTACTAAGATTGTTGATATTCCAGAACCTATGTTATTGGATAAATCCATAAGTGCGGACACAAACCGATCTCCCTAGATCCACCTGGATCTAGAACAAAGCAAGACAGAACATGACTCTTTCCCTAGATTTCGACCATTGAATTAAATAGGAGGCAAGAACAAATAACATACCTTATTATCGCTTACTATGGTCTCTGTTGTTCCAGCTTCGCTCCGACGCTCTTGTGCAGTCAAGATCAAGACAACTCAAACCAATCGGAGTGAAGATAGCTCAATATATTCAACAGTCAATCTATGTATATGATCAAGGAATTATACAATAAAGCGGAAAAAGCTTTATGGGAAAGGGACATATTACTGTATCATATTAATGGAAATTAAAGATTACAACCTGAGCCTTGATGTCGCAAAATTCCTTTCGATGGCCCTTGGCTCCGACACACACACTTGCTCACTTGCATGAAGAAGATCAAAACCCTTATGATATGCTTGCTGGAGTTTCCTAGCCTGCTGTAGCTTCAATCCTTCACACAATCTTTCACCAATTCTCCAAGAAATCTTTCTTAACCTTGTTTGCTTAACCTTTTCCATGAGAATTCCCTCAATATATAGGAGAGAATGAATTAATTACTTGGATAAGAATGATCCCAAAATATCAGGGAATCCAGTACTAGGATAACCATTCGAATGCCATCTCATCCTTCTAAAAGATTCCCTTCTAGAAACTTCTAGAATTCATCTTTTTCCTTGCTTTAGAAAGAGTTCGCAACCTATCACTTACACACAGTGCAAACTTCTCGCACCCTGGCTTAAGGCAGCCTGCGAGAATCATGCATTCTCGCAAGAAAATATACTAGTAGCCTGCGAACCTCCTTCAAAAATGATATTTCTGGAAAGAGAAGAAAGAAACTTTTCTCAGGAGAAAGTTATTATGAAGAGCCTGAGTAAACCATCATTAATACATCATCATGATAACCAAAATCATGGGTAACACCCTGTTCAGGCTACTGAATCTTTGGAAGATGAGCCCTAAACGTTTTGGAAGCAAGGAGGTAATGCATTTTTGTGAATTTTGACTATTTCTGAAAACAAGCGTTTCGGTGGTTTAGGCGGACATTTCAATTGTTCATTAGCCACTGAAAGTGGAACTTTCGGTGGCTAACAGGCACGAATATTGGCTATCTTCGTCACCGAAAGCACTGAACAGGGCAGAGAAGCATATTTTTGCACAGATCCAACTTTTGCTGATCCAAACACCACGATGATGGTTTCTAATGTTAAATAATAATTAAAGGGATTTGTTTTAGTGTTCTATCCCAATCTTTTGAGAGAGATGTTGAGGCAAGAAGATAAAGGAGTTTTCCTATTTTTGGTCAAAGATATTATAAGCTGTTAAAAGGAGATTTCCAGGATGAGACCATTAGCTTCCAGATGTCAGTTGAAGTTTCTAGAAGGCATAGTCATCATCCAGCATACAGGAGCAGTTGTCAAAGACTTAGTATATGATATGGTTTGAATCCCTTTATATAGGAGTTGTTTCTATTATTTCGGGATTAGTTTTATATTATGTTATCTTTAGTCTTCTCAATCCTTCTTCGTAGGATCTCATTTGTATATTGTAAAGGCTATAAAGTAAATCAGGGATGAAGGGCCAGGCGTTGGACTTTGGAGACTCTTTCAGATTCTGTACTCAAGCTTCTCATTTTCATATTAAGTAATACAAGCTTATTTTTCCATAACTTGTTCAGATTTCATCTTCTTATCTATTCTGTACTTGCACCTGGATATTATATTCATGTCGTTATGCTTATTTATGCCCGATAACTGTCATCTTATCATTGCATTCATAAGTCAAACTTTGCAAGTATTTCTGTGATTATTGTAATTGGCCATTCATATATGTTTTATATATGATTCTGCTGGTATAATAGTTATTTCTCCACACATCCATTTACTCATAAACTCTCTGAACATTTGTGATTGAAATCCTTTTCCATCTAAATGTGTTCATGCATGTTTTGAGTGAGGAGTGATTCAGTCATCCAACTTGATCCAAACCCACACCTATTATTGAGAAAATAGTTTCCAAAAAGATTAAGTCACCAGGCATCTCTAACTTACAGCCTAGGAGAGTTTCCAGTTCGTATGATAACAAATTGGCGTCGTTGTCGGGGAGAGGAGATCAAAGCTCAGCTTCCCTGGGAGACGACATAGATCTGATCTTTAATGATAAACAAAGGTTGGACACTACATTGGTTGTAATCATCTATCTGGCGACTCCATGAAGGACGGATTCAGTGGCGACTCCACGAAATTCAAATGTCAAAAGCGTTTCCTGCTCTTTTGGCTTGGAGGTTTGCACCTCTTGACTTCTCTTCAGATCCTGGTTTCCCACATCCAGTACCTAATATGTCGAAATGGGGAGATTTTTTGCCTAGCTTCAAAGAGAGCAAAGAAGACAATCTTGTAGAACACCTCCTCAAGTTTCATGAGTGCATGGATCTATTAGATCTACAGCATGAAGATGTTCATATAAAGATGTTCATGTTTTCATTGTATGGTGATGCACGTCAGTGGTATTTTCTTTACCTCCTTCCAACATTTCATCATTGAAGGATTTTAACAGAGCATTCACTGAGCATTGCAAAAGGTATTTTTCATATGAGTTTGCATTTGATAATTGTTGTGATAAATATGAATTACATTGTAAGCTTGAAGATGTAAATATAGAAAGATCTCCCCCTCATAATATGCCACAGCCCGTTAATGATCTTCAAGCTGTTGTTTTTTCCCATCAACATGAACTACAAATGGATAATAAAGAAACTAAACACTCTCTTACCATCCTTAAGTCTGATTGTTATGAAGTTGAAGAGATGGTTCCTTTAGCTACACAGAGAGATGATCATAAATGTATACACGATGTGGCTAATGATGGCTTCGAAGAGTGTGTTGCAACAGGGGACATCTATCATTGTAACCAAAATATTGATGATCTTCAGATGGATAACCATAGCATTGATTCTTTTGACATTGTATCAAACGCATCTACTTATTTAGGTTGTCATGAAGATGAGATTGTCCCCTTTGAAAACCCCAAAGATGATTATCAGATTGGCATATCAGCAGGCGATAGTTTCGGATCTGCAGCAAATGCTAAGGGCAGCCATCAGCTTTCGGTTTTAAGGACAAAGGGGAATTGCAACAGAAATGAAGAGGAAGATGATGAGCATAAAAGTTTAGATCAACAGCTGATCATGCATGTTTCTCTAGCAGAGGTCCAACAGTCTACATTCAGCATTGAGATTAGGGAAGGCAGCCAACAACATCATTTCAGTTTACAGTCGGAACAAAATATTGAAGAGATATTCCTTTGCTATTTTATTGATCCTATTGCCGATTTTCTAGAATCATTGAGCAGTATAAAGATTAAGATATTCTTGTCAGATGAAGACTGCTTCTATCATTTTTTCAGAACACATCTATGTTGGCTACGCATTCTTTTATTTTTGGGATCAAGATCAAGAATTGTGTCAGCAAATAAGTTTCTGACATGGCTTCATTGGAAGCATGATTTTACTTGAATAAAAAGCAGTAAAATGGTTAGAGTAGGAGTATATAGGAGAATAAGCTCTTCATCTGAGCAAGCAGATTCTTTTAGTTATTGGTTGATGAATAAGCAGAGCAGGCTATAGGCAGACTACAGGTTCACAAAATATTAGTTGTAAAATCCAGATGACTCCATGCCCAATGCTAAAGGTGATTGGAACTACAAGGTTCTTGGAAACCTCGCAGGGAGGACTCCATCCCAGTTGGAGCCAGATGTTAGCAACAAAAAATGTAATGGTATTTTTAAAAGCATGTTCATATCCCTCTCATTTTTACTTGTTATTTTTGTGGCCAATGTCTTTAATTCCAAGTTATTCATGGATTTTTCGTGATTGATTTTGCCCAACATCCTTAAATTTCCCCCCCTTGACCTTCAATACGAATAAAATTGTTAGCCCTAATCTATTGCATCTAGTCATTGTCCTAAGTCTAGAATCTTTAATCTCAAACCCAAGCGCCAAGCTCTATAGTCCATTCATTTCATCCACATGTCAAACTAAGCCTAGCCTTCGGTTTGTTTTTGGTTTTTTGCAAAATTTTGGTTGAGCCCACAGGCCAATTGTCATATGGATCCAATTCTTATGCTAAGTCTACAACCCACAAGCCACGAAGTTAAGTCACAAATCAATTACAGGTAAATACACGATGCTAAGCACAATCGTTGAGTTTCATTTCTAATGATTCATCAAAGGTTTACGATAGCATTAAAGTTACAATCTTCAAACATCGATGATTATGGAATATGTCCCGTGAACAAAATAAAGATAACTAACAGATACCCGAGATTGCAGGTGCCAAATATTTTGCAAATGGAAAAGCGATAGTGCCTAAGAATTTACAGGTGTTGATGCTTACTATTACACATCAGCGTGCCAAGTTACAAAGCTCAAGGATCTAAACATCTGATGCATGGGGAAAATTGAAAATTGCCAAAACATTTTTTGTTTGCAGGCAGAGAATGTGTGCGCAGCTATCCGATGGAGAAACAGAGCATTTGTTGTTGGAATGTTTAATAGAAATGAAGTGATATGGTCACGAGTAGGAGTGAAGAGCCACGAACACCTGCAAATACACAAATGATAGGGATCAAAGACATTGAGCAGAGCAATACATTGTGCAAACAAGAGTTCAAAGGGATCTTGCCATCTGGTTTTCCTCTTTACCATTTTAACTCGCTACATTTTCCAAATCATAGCAGATATGTCGGGAGAGAGTTTATAAGGTACAAGCATCAAAATCGCATCAAAGGCCAAAAGTGTCGATAGTAAACTATAAGCACCAAGCTCACTGTTATAACAGGGCATCAGGTCCGATGACAAGGGATCATTATTCAAGCTGTTGAATATGTTATCAGGGACTTTTTCTATCTCAAGCACAGATTTCAAGAAAGTTTTGATCGTTTACAGGTCTAGCGAAACAGATGGCATCATGTGGATGATAAAAACATCAATGAATTCCACCCTTCACTGTTCAATTAAATTTTCAACAGAGCCTCGATCTTCTTCTAACCTCTATGCATAGATTCTTATCCAAGTCTTTCAAAGAATCTCATTCTGCATCTTTTGGGCATTTCATGGATCATACTTGGTTATTCATTAAGCCTAATGAAGGACTTTCGTAATCATATTTTGAAGTATTTTTGTTAGGAGAGGAATGTTAGAGTAGTGTTAAGTTAGACATGCGGTATCTGAGTTATTCCACTTAAGATCAGGTGGTCTTCCTATTTTCTAAATACTTGGATATTAAACTTGATTTCTTTTGCATCTGTGAGTTTTTATCCATCGTCATGAGCAACTGTTGCAGAGGATACATAAATGATTTGATCAAACCTGTGATGAGGTACACAAATGTTTCATGCACACAGCATCACAGTAAAGAGGAGATTCCCAGAATTATTTAGTACCTTGTATTTTGTTCACAAACTAGAAATCAAGCCAAGATACTCACAAATACTAAAGGTACATATCGAGCAAGGCTCAGAGAACTAGAGAAAGGGAAAAAATAAATGATCTCAGGATAGTTGAAGACAGTTTTCCACTATTTTAAGAAACTATTGCACAACAGGAAGAATAGGCAGCTGAGAGTCAAGTTCATGCTTCAAAGACCTCAGCCTGAAGCACACCTTGACCTTGAAACCCTAGCAGAAGTAGCTACTAAGATTGTTGATATTCCAGACCCTGTTCAGGCTGCTAAAGCTTTGGAAGATCAACCCTAAACGTTTTGGAAGCAAGGAGGTAATGCATTTTTGTGAATTTTGACTATTTCTGAAAACAGGCGTTTCGGTGATTTAGGCGGACATTTCAATTGTTCATTAGCCACCGAAATCAGAACTTTCGGTGGCTAACAAGCACGAATATTGGCTATCTTCCTCACCGAAATAACTGAACATGGAAAAGAAGCAAATTTTTGCACAGATCCGACTTTTGCTGATCAAAACACCACGAGGATGGTTTCTAATGTTAAATAGTAATTAAAGGGATTTGTTTTAGTGTTATATCCCAATATTTTGAGAGAGATGTTGAGGCAAGAAGCTAAAGGAGTTTTCCTATTTTTGGTCAAAGATATTATAAGCGGTTAAAAGGAGATTTCCAGGATGAGACCATTAGCTTCCATATGTCAGTTGAAGTTTCTAGAAGGCATAGTCATCATCCAGCATACATGAGCAACTATCAAAGACTTAGTATATGATATGGTTTGAATCCCTTTATATAGGAGTTGTTCCTATTATTTTGGGATTAGTTTTATATTATGTTATCTTTAGTATTCTCAACCCTTCTTCATAGGATCTCATTTGTATATTGTAAAGGCTATAAAGTAAATAAGGGATGAAGGGCCAGGCGTTCGACTTTGGAGACTCTTTCAGATTCTGTACTCAAGATTCTCATTTTCATATTAAGTAATACAAGCTTCTTTTGCCATAACTTGTTCATATTTCATCTTCTTACCTATTCTGTACTTGCACCTGAATATTATATTCATGTTGTTATGCTTATTTATGCCCGATAACTGTCATCTTATCATTGCATTCATAAGTTAAACTTTGCAAGTATTTCTGTGATTATTGTAATTGGCCATTCATATATGTTTAATATATGATTTTGCTGGTATAATAGTTATTTCTCCACACATCCATTTACTCGTAAACTCTCTGAACATTTGTGGTTGAAAGCCTTGTCCATCTAAATGTGTTCATGCATGTTTTGAGTGAGGAGTGATTCAGTCATCCAACTTGATCCAAACCCACACCTATTATTGAGAAAATAGTTTCCAAAAAGATTAAGTTACCAGTCATCTCTGACTTACAGCCTAGGAGAGTTTCCTGTTCGTATGATAACAAATTGGCTTCCCTGGGAGACAACATAGATCTGATCTTTGATGATAGACAAAGGTTGGACACTACATTGGTTTTAATCATCTATATGGCGACTCCATGAAGGACGGATTCAGTGGCGACTCCATGAAATTAAAATGTCAAAAGTGTTTTTTGTGCTTTTGGCTCAAAGGTTTTCACTCTTGACTTCTCTTCAAATCCTAGTTTCCCACATCCAGTACCTAATATGTCAGAATGGGGAGATTTTCTGCCTAGCTTCAAAGAGAGAAAAGATGACAATCCTGGAGAACACCTCCTCAAGTTTCATGAGTGCATGGATCTATTAGATCTACAGCATGAATATGTTCGTATGAAGATGTTCATGTTTTCATTGTATGGTGATGCACATCAGTGGTATTTTTCTTTACCTCCTTCCATCATTTCATCATTGAAGGATTTTCACAGAGCATTCATTGAGCATTGCAAAAGGTATTTTTCAAATGAGTTTGCATTTGATAATTGTTGTGATAAATATGAATTACATTGTAAGCTTGAATACGTAAATATAGAAAGATCTCCCCCTCATAATATGCCACAGCCCGTTAATGATATTCAAGCTGTTGTGTTTTCCCATCAACATGAACTACAAATGGATAATAAAGAAACTAAACTCTCTTACCATCCTTAAGTCTGATTGTTATGCAGTTGAAGAGCTAGTTCCTTTAGCTACACAGAGAGATGATCATAAATGTATACACGATGTGGCTAATGATGGCTTCGAAGAGTGTGTTGCAACAGGGGACATCTATCATTGTAACCAAAATATTGATGATCTTCGTATGGATAACCATAGCATTGATGTTTTTGACATTGTATCAAATGCATCTACTTCTTTAGGTTGTCATGAAGATGATATTGTCCCCTTTGAAAACCCCAAAGATGATTATCAGATTGGCATATCAGCAGGCGACAGTTTTGGATCTGCAGCAAATGTTAAGGGTAGCCATCAGCTTTCAGTTTTGCGGACAAAGGAGAATTGCAACATAAATGAAGAGGAAGATGATGAGCATAAAAGTTTAGATCAACAGTTGATCATGCATGTTTCTCCAACAGAGGTCCAGAAGTCTACATTCAGCATTGATATCAGGGAAGGCAACCAGTAGCATCATTTCAGTTTACAGTCGGAACAAAATCTTGAAGAGATATTCCTTTGCTACTTTATTGATCCTATTGTCGATTTTTTGGAATCATTGAGCAGTATAAAGATTAAGATATTCTTGTCAGATGAAGACTGCTTCTATCATTTTTTCAGAACACATATATGTTGGCTACGCATTCTTTTATTTTTGGGATCAAGACCAAGAATTGTGTCAGCAAATAAGTTTCTGACATGGCTTCCTTGGAAGCATGATTTTACTTGATTAAAAAGTAGTAAAATGGTTAGAGTAGGAGTATATAGGAGAATAAGCTCTTCATCTGAGCAAGCAGATTCTTTTAGTTATTGGTTGATAAATAAGCAGAGCAGGCTACAGACAGACTACAGGTTCACAAAATATTAGTTGTAAAATCCAGATGACTCCATGCCCAATGCTAAAGGCGACTGGAACTACTAGGTTCTTGGAAACCTCGCAGGGAGGTCTCCATCCCAGTTGGAGCCAGATGTTAGCAACAAAAAATGTAATGGTATTTTTAAAAGCCTGTTCATATCCCTCTCATTTTTACTTGTTATTTTTGTGGCCAATTTCTTTAATTCCAAGTTCTTCATGGATTTTCCCATGACTGATTTTTCCCAGCATCCTTAAATTTTCCCTACTTGACCTACAATACGAATAAAATTGTTATCCCTAATCTATTGCATCTAGTCATTGTCCTAAGTCTAGAATCTCTAATCTCAAACCCAAGCAACAAGCTCTATAGTCCATTCATTTCATCCACATGTCAAACGAAGCCTAGCCTTCGGTTTTTTTTTGGTTTTTTGCAAAATTTTGGTTGAGCCCACAGGCCAATTGTCATATCGATCCAATTCTTATGCTAAGTCTACAACCCACAAGCCACAAAGTTAAGTCACAAATCAATTACAGGTCAATACACTATGCTAAGCACAATCGTTGAGTTTCATTTCTAATGATTCATCAAAGGTTTACGATAGCATTAAAGTTACAATCTTCAAACATCGATGATTGTGGAATATGTCCCGTGAACAAAATAAAGATAACTGACAGGTGCCCAAGATTGCAGGTGCCAAAGATTTTGCAGATGGAAAAGCGATAGCACCTAAGAATTTACAGGTATTGATTCTTACTATTACACATCAGCGTGCCAAGTTACAAAGCTAAAGGATCTAAACATCTGATGCATGGGGAAAATAGAAAATTGCCAAAACATTTTTTGTTTGCAGGCAGAGAATGTTTGCGCAGCTGTCCGATGGAGAAATAGAGCATTTGTTGTTGGAATGTTTAATAGAAACGAAGTGATCTGGCCACGAGGAGGAGTGCAGAGCCACGAACACCTGCAAATACAAAAATGATAAGGATAAAAGACATTGAGCAGAGAAATACATTGTGCAAACAAGAGTTCAAAGGGTTCTTGCCATCTGGTTTTCCTCTTTACCATTTTAACTCGCTAGATTTTCTAAATCATAGCAGATATGTCGGGCGAGAGTTTATAAGGTACAAGCATCAAAATCGCATCAAAGGCCAAAAGTGTCGACAGTAAACTATAAGCACCAAGCTCACCGTTATAACAAGGCATCAGGTCCGATGAAAAGGGATCATTATTCAAGCTGTTGAATATGCTATCAGGGACTTTTTCTATCTCAAGCACAGATGTCAAGAAATTTTTGATCATTTACAGGTCTAGCGAAACCGATGGCATCATGTGGATAATAAAAACATCAATGAATGCCACCCTTCTCTGTTCAATGAAATTTTCAACAGAGCCTCGATCTTCTTCTAACTTCTATGCATAGATTCATGTCCAAGTCTTTCAAAGAATTTCATTCTGCATCTTTTGGGCATTTCGTGGATCATACTTGGTTATTCATTAAGCCTAATGAAGGACTTTCGTAATCATATTTTGAAGTATTTTTGTTAGGAGAGGAATGTTAGAGTAGTGTTAAGTTAGACCTGCGGTATCTGAGTTATTCCACTTAAGATCAGGTGGTCTTCCTATTTTCTATATACTTGGATATTAAACTTGATTGCTTTTGCAACTGTGAGTTTTTCTCCATCGTCATGAGCAACTGTTACAGAGGATACATAAACGATTTGATCAAACCTGTGATGAGGTACGCAAATGTTTCATGCACACAGCATCATAGTAAAGAGGAGATTCCCAGAATTATTTAGTATCTTGTATTTTGTTCACAAACTAGAAATCAAGCCAAGATACTCACAAATACTAAAGGTACATATCGAGCAAGGCTCAAAGAACTAGAGAAAGGGAAAAAATAAATGATCTCAGGATAGTTGAAGACAGTTTTCCACTATTTTAAGCAACTATTGCACAACAGGCAGAATAGGCAGTTGAGAGTCAAATTCATGCTTCAAAGACCTCAGCCTGAAGCACACCTTGACCTTGAAACCCTAGCAGAAGTAGCTACTAATATTGTTGATATTCCAGACCCTGTTTAGGCTGCTGAAGCTTTGGAAGATCAGCCCTAAACGTTTTGGAAGCAAGGAGGTAATGCATTTTTGTGAATTTTGACTATTTCTGAAAATAGGCGTTTCGGTGGTTTAGGCGGACATTACAATTGTTCATTATCCATCGAAAGCAGAACTTTCGGTGGCTAACAGGCATGAATCTTGGCTATCTTAGTCACCGAAAGCACTGAACAGGGCAGAGAAGCATATTTTTGCACAGATCCGACTTTTGTTGATCCAAACACCACGAGGATGGTTTCTAATGTTAAATAATAATTAAAGGGATATGTTTTAGTGTTCTATCCCAATATTTTGAGAGAGATGTTGAGGCAAGAAGCTAAAGGAGTTTTCCTATTTTTGGTCAAAGATATTATAAGCGGTTAAAAGGAGATTTCCAGGATGAGACCATTAGCTTCCAGATGCCAGTTGAAGTTTCTAGAAGGCATAGTCATCATCCAGCATACAGGAGCAGTTGTCAAAGAGTTAGTATATGATATGGCTTGAATCCCTTTATATAGGAGTTGTTCCTATTATTTTGGGATTAGTTTTATAATATGCTTTCTTTAGTATTCTCTATCCTTCTTCGTAGGATCTCATTTGTATATTGTAAAGTCTATAAAGTAAATAAGGGATGAAGGGCGAGGCGTTCGACTTTAGAGACTCTTTCAGATTCTGTACTCAAGCTTCGCGTTTTCATATTAAGTAATACAAGCTTCTTTTGCCATAACTTGTTCAGATTTCATCTTCTTACCTATTATGTACTTGCACCTGGATATTATATTCATGTTGTTATTCTTATTTATGCTCGATAACTGTCATCTTATCATTGCATTCATAAGTTAAACTTTGCAAGTATTTCTATGATTATTGTAATTGGCCATTCATATATGTTTTATATATGATTCTACTGGTATAATAGTTATTTCTCCACACATCCATTTACTCGTAAACTCTCTGAAAATTTGTGGTTGAAAGCCTTGTCCATCTAAATGTGTTCATGCATGTTTTGAGTGAGGAGTGATTCAGTCATCCAACTTGATCCAAACCCACACCTATTATTGAGAAAATAGTTTCCAAAAAGATTAAGTTACCAGGCATCTCTGACTTACAGCCTAGGAGAGTTTCATGTTCGTATGATAACAATGGTAAACATGTTCTACCAGTATACCAAACCTGTAATTAATGCTTTCATTTTTATATATTTAACATACATCTTAATATCTCATGCTTCTTATATTATTTTATAACATTCTAAATTTTCATGCATCTTATAATTTGGCAAGGTGATCGTGGGAAGGCACTGGCTAGCTCGAAGTAGGTATAATAGTGATTTTTATATCAATTATTTCTTACGATAATTGAATTAACATGTGTATTTGTTGATGTAGATGAGCACATTGTCGGAGCAAGGTGTTGCATGGAATGAAATATATGATTCCATCAACCCGGTGGAAACAATTCGAAAGGCCTTGAGACAGAAAAATAAGGAACACATTGAATTGGCTAGGTCTAAGCCACTTACAGAGGAGGGAAAAAAAGGATGGAAATTTGACGGTAGGATATAGAACTATATGGGGTAAGCACAATTTAAAAAAAAAAGACTATTTTTGACATATATTGATTTATGAAATGTTTGTCATATACCATTATATGAACAATACTCTAACATTTTATTTCTATATGCAATTTTGAATCTGACGGGACAAATTGGTCATGGGGACGTTGCTGATACACAAACCCCACAACGTCCTAGCACGTGCCACCAAGGATAATTTTAAGGATGGAAATTTATATTAAAATGTAGAAACCTGAGCTAATCTTACTAGTCCTTAATATGCAAAACGTTTAATGTTTGGCGATACTTTTGTAAAAATATTCAAATTTATAAGGATTTAATATAGTTCTTATAAAATTTTGGCAATTTTTAAGGTAAAACAATTTTATTCTATGGAATTTGGGGAATCATTTTTAGAAAAAATGGAAATTGGTGAATCTTTTTTTGGGAAAAGCCATGTAAAATTAGCCCATTTATGAAATTTATCCCCTAAATCATCTATGCAAGTCACATACCAACGAGGTTATTTTCCTCTTCGTCTATGGCTCAGATGACTAAAAATCTTGGGGCCCATGAGGCACCCCCACTGCACATGCTAGACCATGCTCATGAGAGTCTACAAGAAAAATCTCATGAGGATATTGGTTCTATGGAGCCAGGGCATTGTTATCCTGGGGAAACATGTGTTCAAAGCTCAAGAACATTCTCCATCAACTTGTTGGTGGAAAAAAACTTAGTTCCCTTGAATATACAACAAATCCCAGGTATTTTTTAATATCTTAAATAGTTAATTCCTACCATTTGATTGAAACCCACATATTTCATATTATTTTAATCTAATTATCATATCATTTTCCAGGAAACAATATTTTTTCCAGGACCTTGCACTACAAGTCTCTAGAGATCTTTAGGCCTACCATTCAAACATGGTGGAATGCCCAGAATAAAGATTTGAAAAATAATCTTATAGACCATATGGTCAACCTGTTTGGTGATATATTCAACATCTGAAATCACCTCGAGGGTCGGTACATATTTGAAATATGTTAGAGATCAATATAGGGTTCAATAGAAAAAGAACCCTAAGTATGATCGGCCTCTGGCCATTCCTGGGAGGGAATGGAAGAATATATAGGACACAAAGGATGGTGCATTGAGAAGTGAGGGGAATACACCACCTGGACCTGGAAGGTAATATATGATATTTTGAATTGAACATGCTGAATTTATTTTAGTTCTACAGAAAGAAAAAAATGTGATATCTTATAACATAATTGAAACTTTTCATAGGCTCCTAGACACATCAAAAGCAACAAAGGAAATACTATATAAACATCGTCAACACAAACATGGCCAAGGTGGTTACTTTAGATTAAAATCTAGATTTATAAGTACCAAATACTTTATTCATATTATACATATCATCATGCAAATTTTATCTAATTGCATCCAGTAAGGAAAAATCCATATCTTATGCCATGTGATGTAGGGGGATACCTTCAACAATGATGCCACAAATGAATACTTAATGCTCGACTTTAATTTCGACTTTCAAGCTGTGGTGGAAAATCGACAAAGGAAGGGATCATAGATACAATCTGACCCTTCAAATGAGTTGGTAAATAAAATGACAAGATTGTAGTTGTTGATTACTTGTCCAATATATTGACAATGTATTTTACTCATCAATTAATTATGTCTCTATATGTTTTAAGCATGAAAGCAACATTGATTCATTTGAAGGTGGTGGAAAACAACCCCATGATACTAGTGGTTTGCAAACCCATCACGATATGTGTCTTTAAAATAAAATGTATAATATGATGTTTATAAATATTTCCCTCAGATGGTTTACTTATAATTTTTCTCATTTCAAAGGAAGAGCATGTATATGAGGGTTCTCAGAGAGGAGAGGAACCGAAGACGATCCAACTAATGGTATCCACTACTCCTCCAGGTAGAAAAATCATAGTAATGATATTCATACTAATGAAACATTGCTATGAATAATAACTAACCATGTCCTTTTAACTATTTTTGTTATTGTAGTGGATGTGCCTCTTATAGTGCATCAACACCTATGTCCTGCTACTAGAAGTAGTAGAATTCTTGAGATGACCCATCACCTACAACAACAGAACATGACCCAATAGTTCAATGTCAGGATCTAGACAAACATGATGATGATGCACTCATTAGTTTTATAAAAAAGAAGTGATTGTACATATTTTCAAGAAAAAAATTATTAATATAAATTATTGACTATACAAATTTTTTTTTGCTAGTTGTGCGTGGACCATATATGTTATGCATGCGTGTACCTTCATTCTTTCATTTACCTTTAATTCTTGTTTTGTTATCTATTACAAATGATCGGGCATGGGGAATTGAGAGTGATGTGGGGGGGACGAGCTTCCACCTTCATGTGGTTGGCCCTATTTAGTAGAGAAGAAATTATTCTCGAAACCAAGATGAGTTCATTCATGAGGTATTCCCCTTTAGTATTTCTAGAGAATCATACTTGTTTAATTATTTTTCAGTCATATAACGTTTAATTCTCTTTGTCAAATGCAAGATCATAGATGTTTAGTTATTATTAATTCATTTAACCTATTATTTTAGTTGACAAATCCAAGTTTGAAGGGTGCATACCTCCATGATCCACAACAAATTTCCGACAAGGTTTGTATGCCCATGTTTTTCTAGTCTTTCCTTGGTCATTTTTGACGTTTCTGGGAGCTTACGAAAAGCAACCAAGGCAAGACTAGAAAAACATGGGTAGTAGAAACTTCGATAAGGTGATTACTTGCGATTAAAACCTCGAATGGAAGACATAGAAATAGTGACAAGACAATGATGGATTCATTGAAAGGGGCATATGACCTTTGGGAGGTGTGGATGTAGTGAAATCATGATACAACTTTTGTGAGGGTAGAAAAACATGGGCAACACAAAATTCGCCAAGGTGGTTACTTGAAATTAAAATCTCGAATTGTAAGTACCACATACTTTATTCATATTATACATATAAATATGCAAATTTTGTTAACATAAATTATTGATTTTACATTTCTTTTTGTTTTGCTAGTTGTGCACGGACCTTATATGTTTTGTATGCATGTACCTTCTTTCTTTCATTTACCTTTAATTCTTGTTTTTCTACTTGTTATGCATGATTGGGTATGTGGAATTGAGAGTGATGCGAGGGGGGAAGGGTCGGGCCAAATGAGCTTCCACCTTCACGTGGTTGGTCATGTTCAATAGAGAAGAAATTATTCTTGAAACCAAGAGGAGCTCATTCATGAGGTATCCCCTTTAGTATTTCTAGATGTCGTACATGTTTAATTATTATTCAAGCATACAACATTTAATTCTCTTTTTCAAATGCAACTGCATTGATGTTAAGTTATTATTCATTCATTTAACCTATTATTGTCTTTGACAAATGCAAGTTTGAAGGGAGATTACCTCCACAATCCATAATGCATTTCTGACAATTTACAAATCATTTACTTCTCTTTTGTCATTACATAGTTACATTGTTAGTTACATTCTCAGGCTACTCATTACATCAACAAGTCTATTTCTGTCATGTTTGATTTATTCACCATGCCTTTGTTGGATGACCTAGTAGAACTAGTTCTATTATCTTGGTTACTATCTACAACACCTTTGTACAACATGAACCCATATATAAGATAGTAAACTCATGTATTGCCTATTTCTCCAAGTTATACCAATATCACTTAATACTATCAATGCACCAAATGAAGGTCGATACTCTTTTTCCACAACATTCATTTTTTTCTCTAATGGGTAATTCTTAGCATAGTGATCATTTTAATAAATCCAATGAAAAATGGGCTTAAAAAATTCATTGGAACTATCAATCACCAATGTGATCCCTTGCATGAGGAGAACATTCAAGAAACATGCACAAATTGTGAAGCAATCAACAATTTGACATTATAAACTTTCCTTTAGACGAGTTGTTCTCCAATACCAACTTTCGTGACCATAGATATTTCCACCTAATTTTTCACTTTGAGCACTTTAAGGAATGAAACACTACCTTATTGTTACAAGGGAAAAACTCTCTATGGCTAGGGTAAACCACAACAGATGGATATGACTTCAGAAATCAACTCTATCCCAAAAACATGCTATATAAACCAATGTGCAAGCGAGATAATAAAGAGGCCTACCTCATCGAGATGTTCGATGATGTCCACCGTTGAGCACTTTGACCCAAATCTTTATACCTGCAACAAGTTCTCAACAAACAAGCAGAGCAAGCATATGGTGATAATATAAAAGGTTAGCACATTAGATAGCATAATCCATTAATATACATGAAAAATATGCCCATAGATAATAACTCATATATTTGCAAGATATCAATTGGATGAGAAAGGAGTATTTCTATTAATAAATGATCAGTAGAAGTGAAAACATTACAGACTTCTGTGTCGGCACGGTTCAGAACCGAGAAACTAAGTTCCTTCTAGTTGGGCCTCCACCACTTCAATCCTTTACCAAAGGCAAGTTCATATAAGGGAGATAATGGGGTTCTCCGTCAATAAGGGAAGAGCTTGGGGACTGAACACTGTGTTTAGACTTAAAGGACAAAAGGATGCAGACTCAATATGAATTAATAATTTCTTCAGAGTAATGTTGCTCTCAAAGTTGAATTATTTCTCTCTTTCCATAGCTTGGAATTGACCCATTTATAGCCTTCAGAATGGAACTGAAGGGACGAGTCGGAACATTTCTAGTATATGGAAGGCCAAGGATTAGAGATTTCTTATCATGACATGGAAACCCGACATTTAATTTTCATTTTCTGGCACAAATCTCGATGTATGCGGTCTGTAGTGGAGTAGCCTACGTATACGCATGTTGTATAGTGTGAAAGATGCGTACAAGTGGAAAAATATTAATTTTTGTCTCTCGATTTTATCAACAAGGAAGATAAGTCTGCATAGGGAAATGGAATAAGGCCCTCTATGCAAGATTGCATAGGGTGAGGAAAATCTTGCTATAAATATGCCCCCTAATGTGTGAGGTTAGAGGAGTATCTGTGATGGCCGAAATACATTATAAATAACCCAGAAGTGGAGTGGTAGGGGACCAGCTGGACGAACTTGTTTCTCATTACATTTTGTACTGACTTTGCATACATGGCTACCAATAAAATTACACTACAAATCCATGTGAAAATTATACCAAACAAGTGTTCGTGGCCATGAATAAGCAAATACAAATGCAGTTACATGCCACAAGTTGTCATAGTCATGAACAAGGCCCAGTAGAACCAGTCTCAAAACCAATCTGAATGTATTTGTATACCATGGAGTACAATCTGATCTCCCATGATCACTGAAGTAATATAGGTACTGGTTCACTGAAAATGAAGAAACAACTCTGGAAAGATGCGACCACATAGTGATGTCTTCAAGTATTCTACACAATCCACCAAGAGTGCAAGTCTACATCATGTAAATAAAAGAGTTGAGGTCGAACACAATGAGACATCGTTTGATTACCGGTCATTTAGGTATACCATTAACAAACGTGAGACAACTACCAATAATGAAAGTAAGTATCAAGGCACCGAGTACATTATTACAAGTGTGAATAAAGGATCTAGTGTTGAACACCTGAAGAATCCATCGATCAGGAGACATTGATGTATTCCCAACTATTGATGGCTAGAGATCATGCCACTGATGACTACAAGCCTCAAGGTACTCATAAGACTCTTGGTCCTGTTTCCATAATAAATGAGCAAAAGTCGATGGAAAGAGACCTGCTGAAAGGATAGCATTAAGGAATCTCTCATCAGTCAGCACGAGGTACAAAGAAAGAGATTCATGATTTGGTGCAAATCAGACGAAGGACATGGTCACGAACCAACGACCATGTGCGTCTTTTACATGTGCCAAGTGCAAGCGGTACATGAAAAAGACCCTCCAAATAACACCCAATGATGAAAATTGTTGACAAAGGAGAGGAAACCACCAATAAGGCTAATGGAATCCAAGACACTGCATGAATCCCAATGTGTGAATATATTTCTTGTCGTCGAACACAAGGGAAACCACCCAGTCAATGACCAATGATGAAATGTCGACTTTTGGGTTCAAGGTTACCTACAAATGATGAAATTAGGGCTAGGGTGCATGATAGGACTACAATATCATGTGACTCTGAGACAAACTGAGGGTATAACCGACATGCAAAGTCAAGAGTTCTGAGGAGTGGCTAACACGGGTTGATAGACTTCCTTTGAACAAGATCATGAGACATATGGAGGATTTCGACAGCATAGACCCAATGATGAAACCAGAATATGCAGGAGGCATCAATAAAATTCTCTATAGGGACTGGAAGAGTAACCAGTCGGTAGAGAAGACTCTGTAATGAGATCATCTTCCTAAGGCCATGCTAATCACAAAATTATGATGATGAATGGACTCAATAACTTTGTTATTTGTTCAAAGGCGACACGAATGCTACCAATATAAGATAATACTCCCTTCCCGCCCGTCTTTTTTTGTTTTTTCATAGAAAAATGAATGTTATGATACAGAGGAGGAAACGAGTGTTGCAAGTAAGAAAAACTAGTTCCAGCAGTGGAACATACCTATGCTCAATGCAGGGAAATGCATGCGGGATATGTACACTCGGGGGAATGTTCCCTCCTAGGTATAGGGTGTCAAATTGTGAAGGATATAAACAAGGCTCTTCTTGGTTGAGGATGCAAAAACTGTTGAGGCAAACGGTTTATAACGCAAAGCGAGAACTGACTATAGGCTCAATACTACAAGCAAGGGCATGAGATGCAATCACAAATTGATGCCAAAAAATGTCCTTTTTTATGTCTTTTAGTCTACTTGGTGTGAAAAAGGGATAAACTTGTGCCAAATAGACGTCTTTTCAAATCCAATTTACGAGTGTGAAAGAGACAAGTTCACTCGGAAATATTTTTGCTTTTTGAAAACAAGTCAGAAAAGAGATTAACTAAGACTCACGACCTTTCAAGTCCAATTTCACGAGTGTGAAAGGGACAAATCACTCGGCAATCTTTTCTCTTTTTAAATACAGGAATTTATGTTGAGCCATTTTCCAACTCGTATTTTTCAACATAAATTCCTGTATTAGCTATAAGGGACTCTCGGTCCTAAGGGGAAAATCTCGGCATGGGAACCAAATGCAAAAAAGGATCTAACTAGGGCACATGTTTGGTAAGTTTCTACCACTTGATAACGACACTACTTATAGCAGATGGAAGGTTATATGTCACAACAAATGGGTTCGTACTTAAGGCATAACAAGTGACATATATAGGATAATGCTAAAGTGCATGATGGAGTGGATATCTATCATATATGTTGGGTAGTGAAAATACCTTCTCGTGGTGACGAACGACCAACATAACATTGAAATCCGCAAGAATCCCTAGTAAAAACTACAAAAACCAACTCAATCCACCCTTGTATTAGTCCATTAGGTGAAAAAATGGCTTAAAACTATAGAAAGTGGGTAAAAATAGTTTTTAAATAGTAACAAAATAAAAAATTACTATACCATTTTGATTTTTTACCCAAATATTGCAAATTGGACCAAAATACCTCCAAGATTCAAACGACGATTGCGGGAGCATCAGGTAACGAAATCACGAACCGTCTGGATTAGGTAAATCTACTTCCCTTCCTGTTCATTTCCAGTGGATTATATTTTTTAATTAGGTTCCAAATTTTTAGTTGTTGAGGGCGCAAAATGTGAATTTCGGTGTACGCGGGCTGTAGTGGAGCAGCATGCGTATATGCATGTTGTATAGTGTGCAAGATGCGTACAAGTGGAAAAATATTAATTTGTCTCTAGATTTTATCAACAGGGAAGATAAGTCTGCATATGGAAATGGAATAATGCCCTCTGTGCAAGATTGCATAGGGTGAGGAAAATCTTGCTATAACACTTATCCAAGTAAACATTGCAAGGAACGATAATATCCCACATAAAGGAACCACAACATTGCATTGTTATGGTGACACTCAAGGTGGGTTCATAAACTTTATTGATGAAGAATGTTACAACAAAAAGAGTACACATACGAGTTTGGACATTTCCTATGGTTTATTTTGTATAAGTATAAATCAACTAAGGTGCTTTTTCTTTAGTTCAACCCTACTTGTAGAAAAAAAACTTTGAAGAACCCATAGGTCTACTTCCTATACATATTGTTCTTCAATAGTACTCTCAAAATAGTCCTACCATGCCCTAATCACTTGTCAATTCTTTCCTAGTCTTGACTCTCCAAGGTATACCTCCTCAAGTTGCACTATTCAAGATTAGAAAACCCCAAGATTCTTTAATCTATCTTCTGAGTAAATAACTCCTTTGACGTCCAACCTACTGAATGAATCCTATTGATTGACTTAGAGTCTTATAGCCTCCACTTTAAATCAGAGAGGTGTACAAACCATTTTCCTTAAATTGGGTTGTCTTACCACCACCTCCAAGGAAAAGTAGGCATCTAGCCCTCATGCTACGCACTTAATTATTAGGCAATTAAGACCAACTCCTTGAATGATGCGCAAGGAATTTTATCTAATTCCTTGTGATTGATTGTGCCACTGTAAATGGTCTTATTTCTTCGTTAGTTGTGTTGAAACCCCAAAATTCGGCACTCTTTCCTAACACGCTCTTCATAGAAAATTGCACCTCATGAACCAAGGAACGTTCAACCCACTTGGGTTTTCATTCTCCCCAAAATGAATTAATTGTCCAAGTTGTCTTACGTAACCTATATAAGAAGGTCACTTCATGGAAACTCTTATCTATTTCCCATGTTTTCATCTATACACTTACAACTGAAGGGAAAACACTATATACTAGACTTGCATAGTCTAAACATTGTTTCCTATTAATTAAAAATGAGCATCCTTCTTCTACCTAGTTATGGACCATCCTAATATAACTAAATAATCATCAGTAAGTGTGAATCTTCTCAAATAATAATAGGATTTCCAATGAATCCTTCACTCTATTTGCATGATGGGTCAAAAAACATCATGAATCATACTCTATTTTTCTTCAATGGAAGTGCTCTCTATGCATGCAAATATGTCTACTAGAGGAACATAGGCTCAACACCTTCATCTGCAGTGTTAATAATTCAATTTTTTGGACTTGGTAAGCATTTTGTTGATATCTGGAATTTCACTAAGAGGTAGTTCTGCAAGTAAGTTACTCTCGATTTGTTTCAACAATACATCATTTTCAGAATTTTGGTCTCATGCCTCCAACAAAAAACAACCAGAATTTTCCCATTTGTCATTAAAAGATGGTTGAAGACTCATCTTCCTTGTATTCCAAAAGAAAAAATCACCATTTTTTCCCAAGACCCCTCTTAGTTCTTCTTCGCTATGTATAGGGAAATATTCAAAACCCATGTTGTAGAAAACATGTTTAGTTCACTCCAACTCTGACAATGGCTCTGGATTGTGAATATCACCATTGTTATTGCCCTTTGGGTCCTCTTAGGGTTCAAAATATTTGGAAAAACAAGGCATATCACTACTATAATATTCATGTAGTACCTCTATCCCAAATAATTCCATGGTTTCGTTATAATGATTCTTTTCCCCTGTCTAGACAACTGATTTTGAAGGGATTGCATGCTCATATTCTAGGTACAAAGCATCTCCTTGATCACTAGATTTATTTGTAACTCGAGTTATTAAAATTAACAACTTTTGGTAAAAATACTTCATCTATAAAGACAAAAACATAATCATGATCTTGTACATCATCAATGAGTTCCTCCCAAACATGTGTCTCAAACCTGAGTTAAAAATTCTTTCTCCAATTGTCATGCAAATGATCGCCACATTTCTATCCATTTTCTAGGTTAGCCACAATATTACCATATTAACTATTTATCTTAGTATCACACACTGGAGGGTCTCCCAAATTTATAAAATAAGACTTGTGCTTTACTTTTCCCGGTGGCAGACCAATGGTCTCATAAAAAAAATGCGCAGGCTCATACAATAATTTTTTCGTAGTTATGCCATACTCAGTGGGCCCTTAAAAAATAGTCTTTATGGCATCATAATTGTGATCATGCCCTTCAGGATCATCCCACCTCCTTCAGTAGTCATCATTATGAACTGGTGGTCCATGAAGGAACATTACATGCGATATGCCTTTATTTTTCCTCCAAAATGAGCCCAGATCTAGGTGTGTATCAGGATTGTTAAGGCACTTTTATTCTGTATCTGCAGTAGTAACACTATCATATTTTATTTTATCATCTTCGTAGTAATGAGGATCTTCTTAAAAGGATAGGAAGAAAGGGAATCTCCTTGAATTGAAAAAGAAGAAATCACTAAGACTACCTACTGTGGGTACAAGTTCTCCATTAGAATAAAAAATGTGCATTACCTCCAACTTTGGCCTCTCCTAATTGATTTCACCATCTTCAAGCATATGATCACCCATGCTATAAAATCCCATATCCTCTTGGATGTCATGGTGGTATTATGGGACAAAATACATCTCACATTCAACATTATAGTCATTATCATCATGTTCTTTAACAACAACAGAGTCTGGCAGTTAACTGGAAGTGATCCTAGGTTCCTTACAATCAAGAGCAGTAGACATGTCTCATTTGTGAGAAGGGGTGGTATTTCCAAATTCTAAACATAGTTTCTCCTCTAGATCAGTCGATTCTTCATCATTGCCACCACGAGGTTGTTCATTGTGGCCTAGAATCTTGGGTAATACTTTGTAATGTTGAGATGCACTATTGTTTTAAATTGGTTCTCCCTCATGAAGTAAAATAGTCATAGAATACTTAAGTAACATAAATGTGCCTTCAACACTTTGGAATATTTCCATTAGTTGCTGTAATATCTTTCTTTACTATACAGTCATTGGGGAGAGTGCAAAACCATGAAGTTTCATCCCCCTCAAAGATTCGAACAAGCAATCTAACCACTACATCCTCGTGTTCAACCCCTACGAGGGAGTAAGCATTAAGAAAGGCTTGGATTTAGTCCTCTACGCACACAAATCCATCGCCTATAAACTTGGGAACCCAAATTGGGCCATCATATAGTCATTGGACTTAGATTAGCCTAATATCCATAGAATCAAAGAGGAAACTAACCTTGGGAAATTTTTTCTCAAAGGGAGAAAATACAACACATCAAGAATATCTACTTGTGGATTGATCAAGTTTGTGCTCCTTGATTTTGTTGAGCCAAAAGGGTTCTTTTTCTTGGATGAGTCATGGATTCTTAGGTTTAAAATAACCTATTTTCCTAGGATAGTTTCATAATGTCCAACAATTGTTTGATAATTGGGTTATAAGATATGCTTTTGTCACATCATGACCTTCAACGTGGATATGGATTTATAAGATGCAATCCTATCTATTGCTAGGTGAAAATTCCTCTAGAGGAAGATATGAAAATTTATTCAAAGCAAATTTCGATTGAAACTTATGTGAATGTTTTTTTATGTATTTTTACACTTATGAAAATATGGTTGGTTTTGATATTTAATCTTGTTCGTATGATGTGAATGTTGTTATTATTTGTTTTTATGGTTTACACATGAAACTATGATTTATTAGCCATTAAATCTATGATCTTGTTTATTTTGGTGATATAT